>LTAE01001240.1:31281-59370 GCA_001647135.1 Pontederia paniculata | reverse complement strand
TATATATATATATATATATATATATGTATATATGAGAAATATTAGCGTGCATACAAAAATTGTGTATGCATCGTGCATACACACGCTTTGGGCCTTTGAATCAGTATCATTTTAATTGTTAGATTAAAATGAGGAAGTGGGTGCATGCCCTCGCTCTAGAATTGCCAAGATGCCTTTTGGAGTTAGGTAAAAGATTGGATCGGGGTCCTACTAAGCTTTTCGTTAACCAAATACTTTAATCTTTGTAGAAACTCACATATATTACAACAAATTCATGCAAGTCATCACACGACTTGGGACGAAATTAGAAATTAATCATTGAAGAGTGCTCATGGGTTGCAAGTTGCATCTTACTAGCTTGGCAATATGACACATTCTAGGTATACATTCATAATTTGATCTTTATCTCAGGTTTCTCCATGTAGTTCTTACTTACAACAAGTTTTTCTTTCAAATCTCGTGAACCTATGCAAGCAGTATGCCTATGTTGTGAAACAAGTTGTGGCAATCCCTTGACGATTTACACCTAAATGATCTTCTTGTGTCATTCTGGAGGAATTAAAGTGCACCCAATCACAAGAAGACAAAAAAAGATGGTAAAAAAGTTATGCTAAGTCTCTATGGTGCTTATCAAATTTTAAATTCAACGAAGAACTTACATCTCCACATGATTTTAATGCTTTGTGTAATAATAGAAAATGTCAGAATTCTCCATAGACTAAAGAGTGTATTACTTAGCATCTAATGGTTCATTAAATTCTCAAATCTCGCACTAAATACCTTAGAACAGTGTGTCACGGATCATGCCCCACTCATTTTTTAGAGAAACACTACAAAGTACAAACTAAGACCCTTTAAATATGAGTATTTTCTACTTTGACTACTCGGAAGCAAGAACCATAAAAATCAAAACTAGGGAATGTAATTAGAAAAGTCTAAGTAAATTAGAACAAAAAGTATAATAAGTTAAGCAAGACGTATAAAGATTAGAGCAAAAGGACTTTACATCTAATTATCAAATATTAAAGTTTGTAATTAAAAACATTGTATAATCAGCATGCTACTTACCTAAGACAAATTATTGTATATTCAGAATAAAATAGCTAAAAATGGTGACAAAAACACAACCTTCCACTACCAGAACACCGTGATTAGAATGAAAAGAAATTATATGTTCACTATAGTAGAAGATGATCATGAACACCTCTTTTGAGATGATAATCCTAAGTCTTTGTTAAACACTACTATAAATTATGGGCACTTGACGTCATACCCATTAATAGTTTGGACAATTGATCTTTCCTCAATTCTCTCCCAACCTATTGGTGTGACTAGGTTACAAAGCCAAGATCACACTAAGATAAAAGGAATGCATATGATATATACGTATTGGAAAGGTTCACTTATGGATTTTATAAACAATAAAGTCTCCATAGAAACCACAATCAAAATGATCATGAAGACAATATAATGCCTTGTATAGGTTATAGTCAAATACAATTAGATTACGACATACTTAGTTGACCTAAACAAGTTTGCATTCATGACAAGTAGGTTCATTTAGGACAATATATTGATTGCATAGGAAATAGTTCATTATGTTGGGCTTTAAGCTCATGAAGGCCCATAAATTAAATTAAATCAAATATAATTAACTTAGATGTTTAAATTTGAGATCGATTATAACAATCACATGAGATAATCTATAGAATAAGAGAAGGCTAAGGTATATGAAAACAGAAAATTGTGTGTTTTCAAATCCTCAATGCTATAGAAAAGAGAAAAGTTGATCTCGAGCATAAGTAAGAAGAATAAAGGATTTTTTAGAAGACTAAAAGATTCTTCTCGAGGAATTAACAATAGATCCAAAGATTTCTTGATATTGTGATCACAAAGAATCACAATGATCTGACATGACTTTCGTGTTAATTATTTTAGGGTTTTTCATGACTCATTGGATTATCATTTTGAGTTTGGAAAAAAATTGAAATATTTTGTAGTTCACTCGATATAATAAAATTACATTGTGATTGCTCCATGATATTTTTACCGTCTTGATGGAGGGTTTTTCACGTAAAACTTTATGCATCTTTTGTTTGATATTATATTCTATGCACGATATTTGCTTGAATTATTTTTTCATAAATAGAAACAAGAAAGAGAATTCACAACACATTCAATGCATTTTAACAATATATATATATATATATATATATATATATATGTATATATATAATATATGATCAATTGACATGGATAAAACCTTTGATAAGAGTCATAAATGTTTGTAAGGAAACATGCTTCCTTAAAAACTTTATCAATCGAATCTCAACTTGTATCTCTTTCAATGATGTTCTCTTGTTATTCAAATGGAGCTACGTAAACAAAATTTAACAATAACTTAGGCATAAGACAATGAGACACATTTCCCATACATATTCATTCTTGTCTAAACAGAGTTTTATGCCTTAGGAGGTAAATAGTGCTGGCATTAAATATTTTACCTTAAGGGGCATTTTTTTAAAAGTAATCTTTCCACATTATCGGTAATGTTGTACTAAATTACCTGGGCCCGCTACATTACCTTGTTCACTTTGTTTTAATTTTACAGATAATCTACATTATAGACAATGCAGATTACTTGTGAAGTGGCAATCTGGATTACCTATGAGAGAGGAGACAATCCAGATCGCCACTTCACAAGCAATCTCTTATAAAATTTTTTTCCACCTTTGACCTTTCAAATTTTATTTAACTAAATGATAAATAACCAAATAAATAATAATATAATATTTTATTAATTAGTATAATTATTATTAATCACTATAGTATTGTTTTTTTATCATTAAATAGATTACAATTATTATTATTATTATTATTATTATTATTATTATTATTATTATTATTATTATTATTATTATTATTATTATTATTATTATTATTATTATTAATTACTAAATAATTGTATACTACTTATTTTATACATTTATTTGTTTGATGTATAAATTTTATGAGTTTAGGCATATGTTTGTAATTCAAGTTTACATAATTTAAATTAAATTTATATACTTAACTTGATTGTTTAAGGATATTTAGTAAAAAATTATATTATTCATTAATATTTTTTATATAATGAATAAAATAATAAAGATTGCTTTATATATTACTTATGCATACTAAACAAAGCAATGTACATTACTGATAATTTAATTAGTGATAATTTTTGTGAATGTCAATATAGATTGTTAGGTAATGTGAAAAGGTAATATAGTGAACGCAACCTAAATTTTTTCAAGTTGAGCCACCTATTGTATGTGAATGATATACTTATATCTACAGTAGCAAATGCTTCAAATTTTTAACTCAAAGCATCTTCAAACTATATGGAACGTTAATCTTAGAAAATCAATTATCTCAAATTTAAAATTTATTTTTCTTCCAAATTAAATTCTCAAGTATCTTCTTCTAGTTGGTTATGTTATGGAGGGATTGGTAGGGGTGGAACAAGGGCTAGGCAAAGGAGGTGTTCCGAATAAATCATAAATATACTCTTTCAAGTAAGTTGGTGCAAAATTGTCAAGATCGAAATTTTACATAAAGTTGTAAGGGTTATAGGATCGAAAATTTAAGATTAAGTTAAAGATCATAAATTCTACAAATTAATAAAATAATATATTTTAATAATTTTTTTTACTCGATTTTTGAATTAGAATTCAATAGAAAAATATATTGAACTCTAGAACATCTAGTGGTTAACATTTTATTCGAGAAACATTTTTAAGGTTTAATTTGTTACTGAGATAATTGTGATTTTTTGTCACAAATATGTTTTTAATATATATATATATAATATTATTATTATTGAATCCGTTGCTACTTGAATACCTCAGATATTCGAGTGTTTTTAATAATAAAGGAAAGAAAACAATGATTCGAGGGAGTTCATTGGTCCGCGAAAAACAGGCAAAAAGCATTCGGATGCTGCCCATTCTCGGGCTACTTGCCCCAGAATTTGATCTGATTTTTACTGTTTATCGTCATCATCATCGACCTCCTCCCTCTTCTTCCTCCTCCTCTGTTTTGAGGCAGGGGCAGGGGAGGGATGGCGAACAAGTACAATGATGATGACTGATACCAAGGAAGGAATCATCATGATGAGGAGGGAGGCCATTAATCTCCTCCTCCTCCTCCTCTGCCTCCGACAGCGGCACATGGCCGAGGGCCAAAAACTAATCACCAGCTCCTGCGCACGCGTCCCTCCTCCGAATCTTCCTCTCCTCAGCGGAGCGAGAGCGGAGCGGGGGCGGGGCGCGGGCGGACGAACCAACCAACCAACCAAGACGAGTTCGATCGAGTGTGTGCATGTGTTGGAGCGCCCCCGCGGGCAGGTGGGTGCATGCATGTCTTCTCATAATTATAAAGGAAAAAGAAAAAAAAAACAAAACAAAAGAAAGTTACTTCCCTCCCCCAGTTAACAAAAGTGTTTTAACTCGGACGATGAAATGATGTTGCATTCTCTCTCCTAATGAGGTATCATCATACCCAATATTGGAAACAGAGAAAGGCTTAATTCAGCCTAAGGAAAAGGATGGAGGGATTTTTTATCAGCTTTTCGGTGCAACAAATATTTTAAATATTTTTTTTAAAGTAAGTAATTTATCTATATATATATATATATATATATAAAATATGTTAGATGGTTAAGATGAATTATTTTTTAGTACTAATAAAAAATAAATTTGACGATGTTAGATTCATACAATTAATATGAATATCATTTCATTAAAAGTATTTATTATTAATGTTTAAGTAAATGATTAGAATTATGCTTAATACGCATACTAAACATATATCATATGTCACGTACTAGTAAATGAATTTTATGCTTCATTTATTCTTCCATTTTAAAAACTATAGTGACGAAAGATAATATTTTAAAATTTATAAGACACATTCAAACTCTTCACGACTTCAACTTTTAAGTTTTCAATGTTTTTTTTAATTATTTTGTTTAAGAGTAAAATGGCCATATAAAAAGTTTTATTAAAATCTGAGGAGTCATATTTTGGACATTATATCCTAATTTTTTTTATAAATTTGGACTTTATTTTGAAGGGGGAAAAAAGGTAAATCCGAAACGCCACGCCGTCCCATCCAAATCTCTCCTTTGTGCGCGCCTCCATGATTCCCAACCCTGCCAAAGTGCCAACAACACTCGAGCTCTCGGGCACGCGCACCGAGACACAGAGACGTCGCCTCCTCCTCCTCCTCCTCCTTGTTTCTCTCTCTCTCTCTCTCTCTCTCTCTCTCTGCAGCAGCAGCCATCATCATCATCATCCTCCATAGATAGATATGATGATGATGATGGATCTTTGCTTGCTGGCTGTTCCTTGCTGCTGGCTGCTGGCTGCTGGCTGCTGGCTGCTGCTGCTATCTATGTAACGCAATGGGATGGGGTTATGTACACAGATGGATAGATAGATATGTATAGATAGGTGGATGCATGGGACGCTAATCTATGCGTAAAGGAAGTGTGGTTTCTGAGAATAATAACCCACGCGAACACGCCCGCATTAATTGTTCCACCAAAATCCCATACAAAGATATATCGAAAGCACCAACACCTCATCATGCCCCATTATTCTCCCACACCCTCTTCCTTTCCACCACTTTCTCTCTCCTTTGTGCCCTTTTTATACCCGCGCCCCTGTTCACCCTTGCCCAGCACCAATAGCACTCCTCTCCTTCCCTCCCTCCAACTGCTCTTCTCCTCCCCCTCCTGCAATCTTTTTGCTGATAAATTCCTCGTGGTATGTCTCTTTTGCTGGACTGTGATCTATCTCTTCGTTGTTTGTATGAGCTGTTCATGGATTATTCATTTGTTTGTGCTGAATTGAATTTGAACAGAGATATGATCAGTTTTTTGTGCTGAAGTTCTGAAACAGGATTTGCTGATCATTTGTAACTGGGAGGAAGGTAGCGGGATCAAGCAAGCAAGCAATCATGCCGTGGATGCTTGCTTTGTTTGGCAAATTCCGCAGGAAGTGCGTCCGCCTGGTGGTGGTGTTCTTCCATGTCATTCTGTACGTGCTCTGCATCCGGTCCTTCACGTTTTACGAATGTCACAGCCTCACAGGAAGATGTCTAGGCTTTTCTTGCTGATGGGAGTTTGAACTATTTTGCAGGTGAGCGTGGGTGCCTCAATCTCTGTCGCTGCAGAACGCTCTGTTCTTTGCGGTGTGTTGGGTGGTGGGATTCTTCTGGTCGGAGGGGCCTGAGAATGTACATTGGGCTTGTCCGAAGGAGACAACGTCGCACTCCAGAGGTGGTTGGGGAAACGATAATGAGCGTCCGGATCACTGCTTACTATCATCTGTTGCAAGTTTGCCAGGTGCAAGCTTAAATCTCCTCTCTTGCTCTGATTCCTCTGAACCATGCCATTCTCTCTCTCTCTCTCTCTCTCTCTCTCTCTCTCTCTCTCTCATGTAATCTGATTTATTTATGTGAAAAAATTGCAGGCTGAGTACTTCAGGCAGTTGCTCAAGCCTGTCACGTAGGTTGTTCTCGGTACTTTGGTTGTGATCAGTGCATCAGCAATAACTCACTCGCCTCAGAAAAGTTTATTGCCGTCACTGTGATTGGCAAGCTTCATCTTGTTGTTGTTAAGGGTCGACAGGCTGCAGAGTTCAGATTTCTGATACATTTTGCTCACGTAGTTCGCGACTTGACAAGAGCAGAATTCAATCTCCACAAGTAGCATGCAGAGGGATCCAAGGTACTACGGCGGGAAGGCACCAATGGGTGAGGAGTACGAAACCGGCATCAGCTACGCCTACGACCCCCACGCGGCCGTGCGCTACGGCTACGGCGCCCCCGCCGCCGCCGTGCCGGCGGCATTCCCGGAGCACCACGACTTCCCTGCTCCGCTGGGGAACGTGGAGTTCCAACCCTCGGCGACGTGCCCCAGGAACTACGTGATCTTTGACCAGACGTACACCAAGAGTAGGGTCATGTTCCACCCGTCCTTGGCGCACCGGTTCAGCTCCCCGGGCTTCGACAGCTTTCACGGCGCCCGCGCCGAGGGGTCTGCTGTAAGCGCGTGCAGGGACAATGATGAGGAGGCTGAGGACATCGATGCGCTGCTGAGCTTGGAAGAAGGCCAAGGCGAGGAAGAAGACGAAGATGATGATGTGATCAGTACAGGACGCACCCAAGGCTGCAAAGGCGGCAGCTCGCCAGATTCCGCGTGCTCCAGCAGGGTCAGGAAAGCCGACGTCGTCGGCAGCAGCAGCGGCAGGAAAAGGGAGAGGATGAAGAGGATGGTCAAGACGCTCAAGGGCATCGTGCCCGGGGGCGATAGGATGGACACCCCTGCCGTCCTTGACGAAGCTGTCAAGTACCTCAAGTCCCTCAAAGTAGAGGTGAAGAAGCTTGGAATGCGCAACTTGGACTAAAGAAAAAAAATGCTTTGATCTCCTGCAGCAACAAAGCTTTCCTTCCTTTTCTTTCCCTTTTGCTCTTTCTCTCTCCTCTCTTTTCAGAACATTCTGCAGATGGTGGCATGAGATCTCCAACTCCCCTTCTTTCGCTGGTATGATGATGTTGATGGTGCTATCTGTTGCGTAGGACTCCAAACATGCCACCATGGCCAACTCTTTATGCTCCATCATCACAGCATGGCCAGAAAGCACTTGTGGGAATGGAGTGGGGCGGCAGAGAGGAGTGAGATAGCTCTCTCTCTCTCTCTCTCTCTCTCTCTCTCTCTCTCTCTCTCTCTCCTTTTTTAGCAAGTGCTCTGGAGGATGGTGTTCAATTCAGTTGTGTTGCTCTCTTTTTTCCTGTGTTGTACTTGAGAAGTGTTGTGCCTTTTGTTGAGACCCTTTTGTCTCCTCCCTCCACCTTTTGAGGGATGGTGAGTTGGTGGTGGCTTGCAGGCTACATGATGGCTGTGTTACTGTGCTTTGTTCCACTTTTATATTTGTAATGGTGTGTAGGGGCAAGCCACTTCCAACGCACCCTTTTAGATTCTTGTTATACCTTTTTGCATCCTTTAATATGAAATTTTTAGTCTCCGTTCAAGATTTTGTCTGCCTTTTAGGTCCATGCCTCACTCTCTTGCCTTTTAGATTCGTGTACGTATAATGACATTGTTTTGTGGGCATTAAATCTTTTTTTATTCCTTCTGAAACAAATATTTGTGCAGAGTTAATGTTTACAACTATTTTATAGCAATATACCTTTTATATAAAGTTAGGGATGGAGATTTGAAATCTCATGACACATTTGTTTTATTTTGATTTAGTTTTGCTCGTTATAAATTATGCTTTTCTACTACAGCAAAAGAGGCACCAAGTAACAACTCTAAAATTTGGTATCAGTAACACAAGATCCGTCAAGAAAAATAAAAACAAACTTATTGAAAGGTAAACAAAAAAAACAACTTTTTTGGAACATCTGCTCCAAAGATTGATTAAGATATGATTCAAACTTTTGGTGTTGCACACAAAAGATGCCCAACATATGTAGATGCTTCTTTTGTAATATATTATCAACAAGCAATAGCGGAAATAGCTAGTGGTTACTCAAAGATTGTTTTAAGGTTGAATTTGAAAGCGTTTTATCACCTCTGTGTTAGTTTGATTGCAGAGCATTATTGGTGATAATGCTTCTACCAGCCAAGACGCAATAATGTTTGATTGCACTCGGAACTAAAGAGGTTTCAGTTGACAAGAGAAATAACGTCATCGGAGTGGCATCGGCAACAATTCAACCAGATGAATAAGACAATTACATTTGCAATAGAACATTACTGGTGATAACCTAGAAAAAAAATAATGCTAAAATAGTGTCCCCTTACTTTAAACGCTTTGGAAACATTTTCTACAAGGAAGTTGCATTGGATTTACTGACACCAATAGTTACAAGAATATAACACTATCGAACTGAAATTTGCCACTAAGATTAAGATTCTGAAAGGCACATGAAGATGCGATTTTATGGCTCAGCAAAAGGAAATAAGAGAGAATGGAGGGAGCAAAGAATAACAGCCGAAGGCTATTCAACTCAAAACAATCCCCAATTAGACTTTCTTTTTATCTGGACAATCAACATGTGAGCATTTTCTTTCAAACAAGAAGATCAATTTGGGTCTTTGGTGTTTCAGATCAATTCTTTTCTTTCAAAGCATAAGAAAAAAGATGTCGAACAAGCTTTTTTTAACTAATTCAAATTTCAGTCATTATCAGACTATTCACATCCTATGTTTTAAATAAAAGCGGCATAATATCATTAAGCACGAGAATTGACAAGAATTTCCCATTCTGCACCCGTTGTGTACCAACTACTGCAAATTCATTTGGAGTACACCATGAAAAATTATTTGAGAATGAGAGTTGATGTCCCTGCTAAGAAACTACACCTAAAAGGCTTCAGCATCTGCTATGGATTTGCAGACACAAGCAAGTGCACTTTCTTGAGAACTCTCACAAAAACACCTTTAAGATGGAACTGAGAATACCAGATTACTTTGTTTCTCCAAACATCCCATGTTTCTTGAAGAATTCTCGAAATCCATAAGCACTTATGTCGTAGTTATACTGTAAAGAGACAAAAAATGTTATTGACGAATCCCTGATGAGCATTTACAGAATAGAAGTATTATCAACAATGCGAGAAATTTATATGGCCACAAGACCTGATTAATTTAAAAAGGGCAGTAGCCATGAATGATGATGTTCCAGGAACATTCTAGGAGCTTATAGTGTCAATTTAATGCATGATCAACAAAATTACATGAAATAACAGAATGAATTCCAAATAATGTATTTTCCTGTAAAATTAAAATTGAAAAGATTCTGCGCATTTATACTTGGAAATGTCCAGCAAATCTACAAGAAAATTTGACTATAGCCTTAATTCATCCTTTAAAGTGTATGGATTACAGATACAAAGCAGAAAGTGGGCAACAAATCCATAATGTTATTAAACAAATAACTTAAAGGTGGCAAGTGAAGTGGACTTTTTTTTTTAGTGCAGCGCCTATTTGAGATACTAAAAGTTATTACTCAAATTGCTGTGAGATTTAAGAAACTTAAGAGTCATAAGGCAGAAACTTCTTCTAGCATCATATTTGCACATTTAAGTATACAGAAGTATCTTCCAGATTAGAAGTGTACACATAAAAAGACATCTACAACATAGATTGCATACAATAAAAAAAGAAAAAGGAGTAACATATATCACCATCTAAGTTATCAAGATAGAACAAAGAGCAAAGAATGACTAGAAACTTACAGGAAAGACCTTGACTGAATACTTTGTAATGCTTGGATCCACTGATTTTCCTTGGTTAGCAACCTGGTACACCGAAAAAACTACAAGTGAGCAAAATACAAAGGGAAATATGCACTAATGTGATAGTATTCCCAATTTGTGATCAACCATTTTTATTAACCTTTGTCAAGTGCTTCAAAAAACAGTTCATTTCACAATAAGAAAATTCAGTTACCTATCAAAGTGATTGGAAATTTCACTAATCCCTCAAAAGACACCAGGAAAGTAAATTAAGGAGATTAACCTGTTCTGGACTGTGAAATATTTCAATAAATGGATACTCTTTTCTTTGTCTCGTGATGCAAAAGCCTGGAAATTTGGGACACTCCACCTGTATTAAGTGAGAAAAAAATAATAAAGATCAATAACCCAGAACAACAATAGGCAGAAAAAGAGACTACAGGATAAATGTAAATTTCAGAAACAAGAGAAAAAAAACATATCTATCCCTTTAGCCGAATATAAGATTTTGGTCGGAATATCCTAAACCATAAGGCAAGAGGATTAATTTTATAGAAGGTGATACTGTTGATGGTTAATTAGTGAACCGATGTAATTGACATATTCGAACACTTAATACAGTCGGTTAATTAAATGATGAACTGATGAAATGGATGCATTTCCACGATATCATGGGTAATTAGCAAAATCCATCAAGAACATGTTAATTAGGCCGTTCATCAACAGAAAACAACAATAATGTATCAGAACAAGAATTTTAAGAACAATTAGAAGTAGGATAAATAGCAAAAGTTCTGATAGTTGTCATTACGCGCACAAATTTTATGCCAGGATAGAACTCAGCAGCAGCTTCTTCGAGTACCGTATCAAGATGCTTCGTGTATGGACACCTGCAGCAATCAAATAAATCCGGTAACAAGTATTGTTCGATCCTGTGCCACCACAGGCTCCTGTTTACAGATACTCTTGCTGTAACATCCCAGTTGAGTAGAGTGCAGCGTGAACAAATACCTAATCGTGAAAGCAACAGCTACAGGATTGCCCTCATGGAGGAGCTGAACGAACTGGCGCTCCGAGGTGAAGTGGATGATACGCGAAGGTCCGAGGTCCTTCGGGTACCCCGTGCAGTACCTGTTCGTTTCACGAGATCCAAAACAACAATTTAGCCTGTGACGGGTCGATCAGAAGGCAAATTCCATATTTTTTTCGTTAATTCAGATTGAGAGTGGGAATTGGTAAACAAGACCTGCTGGTGGAGCGAAGGCGGGAAATCATCAGCTCCAAGAACGTCGCTTGCTGTTGCTTCTGCTGATGCTCTTCCATGGCGTCACAAATGGCGAGGGTGTGGTCGAGGGGGCGCGACGGCAAAGAAGCGAAGGCAGCGGACGGTGCAAGCAGCCGAGGGGCGTGGCCCGAGGAAGGGTACGGAGACGGAGAAGAATCCTTCCACGCGCGTGATGGAGAGCAGCAATGGCGGCGGCCGACGGCGTTGCGGTGGTCGGCGGCGGACGTGGTGATCACGGAAAGGGGGTTAGAAGTGGAGTTGGGGACGAAGATGGAAGAGTGGAGTTAATCATGATCGTCCGATTTTGATGGAGTGGGGGTTAATTATAGCCCTCTGATCAAGATCAGGAGGTTCTGATGTACTGAATTAATGCAAGGCATAGATGGAGTCAGTAAGTTAAAAAAAAAAGTGCAAACTAAAGAATGTATTTTTACGGAAATATTTCGAATTGAAAATTCTTTTCAGATAAAAAACTTGAACCTATTAGAACATATTTTTTAGTATTAATTAATTAATTAGTTTTATTATATTAACATTATATTTTAGGCTATTTAAATCGAGTTTTAAATTGTCGAGTTATCAAACATTTAACCTGTTATTTAATATGAAATTAATCGGGTCAAATTAGGATATATCTGATTCAAGCTAAAGTCACAATCCAAATGAAATCGAGTTAAACGAGCTGATCGGATTGGGGCAAAACTGTAAATAAGATTAACACAATTGAAAAAAAATGAGCATTGACATATGGCAAAAAACTTAAGGTAAAAAAATATTAAGATTATTTTCGTTAACACTCCCTTAATTATATTTTTCCATATAATTTTAAATTATAAATTTATCAAATTTAGTATTTGAACTTATATTGATTTGACAATCAAGTTCTTTCGTAAGTTTCATCAAAAATTCTGTTAAATTCATTTTGTTACTAGTGATGAAATAATAATTATACTCTTTCCTTTAAAATATTATTAAACTATTTAAAAATTTTAAAAAATAATAATTTGATCAAGACATTTCATAATTACTAAAATACTATTTGTATCCTTACTTTTTTTATAAATATTTATTATATTAAAGAATTAAGAATAAAATTGATATTTTATAATTACTACAAAATTAACTTAATAAAATTTTAAATGAAATTTAACGAAAGGACCATATTGACAAATTTAAATAAGTTTGGAGATCAAATTGATAAATTTATAATAATGGAGGTGAAATATCCCTCCAGGTGTTTTATCGTGGAACACTCATGTGATCAACTGATTATTTTTAAATATATAACTTAGATTAAAAGAGGAGAGAGAAAACGATTGTATTATTTTAGTTATGTGGTTTTAAATTATTTTTAATCTAGATCACATATTTAAAAATAGTCAATTGATCACATAAATGTTCTACGGTAAAACATCTAGAGAGGTGTTTCACCTCCATTAAACTCATTTATAATTCAAAATCAGATGTGAAAAAAAATATACTTGAGAAAATTTACACTTTAGAGTTTGATGAAAAAAAATTATAGTTGAACGAGTATTAGCAAAAGTAATCCAAAATATTATGAAATACTCGTGAAGCATTTGGGGTTTACCAGCCTAAGCCCTAAGCCCAAAAAATTTTAAATGTTTAAGTTTAATGTTTCTATCTAGATGTGAATAAAGTTTATCAGTTCTAATTGTAAGAAGTCGATTAGATTTTTAATTGTAAGGTTAACACCGACAGAATCATCCAAACATACATTGAAGTGAAATTTGCTAAATCAGTAACTATTGTAGCCAATTCAAGTTGCATGAATAAACTCATCCCAAAAAATCTCATCAAAGTAAATGAAGAAAGGACTCAATATCACCCTGTTTACAATTCAAAATTCCTGCAGTATCTGCAATATCAATATGATACTTCCTCACATTTTGATCTAACATATATTGGTTATGCTACGGCCTTAAAACAATGAAAATCCAGTGATGAAACATCACTTCACCACCGCAAATACTATTTGAGCTCACAGAATGCTCATGCCAGGCTGGTAGGCATGGGAATTGTTTGCAGCTTCCAATGCCAAACTGGAGTCAGTAAAGCAACCAAGGAAAATTCCAATTACCTGCTTTGGATTCTAAAGAACAGAAGTTGGGAACATAAAACTTCCACGATTTGCCCATTCATATAACTTATTGTAAGGATTCAACATGCATAAGACTTAACATTCATCAAAATGAGAAGTCACAATTATCCTAAAGCATAGTACTAGGATTTTTAAATCTCCATGGAACAAATTAATTGAACATCTCACAATTTCTGCCTCGTAACATTAGCAAAAACCACATGACAGTATTTGTTGTATATTCAGTGGTACATAGTTCGTCTGAGTTCTACACATATATAGACCTCGAGAGCGACAGAGCAGAGGGTAAACCAAGTATTGTTCTCTACAGCAAACAGAATTTACCATATCTTCTTTCTGAGCCAAAAGAGGAATATAACAACTCCAAGAACGATAGCCACAGGAGCCCATTTCTTGATCAGAGCCTGAGGAAGAATCAATATCAATCTAAGGCCCAAGTCATGTTGAGAAAAAAATGAAATTACAAAATGCAAGACACCTATGCTGACTGTTAAGATAGAGAATTTTACATATGCAACGCATTTATTATTTTGTGGCATATAGAACCCAAATCTTTGCCGCCTTTGACTTATCAAAGAGTCTCAATTTGTCCAACCATTTTGCCCAATGGCCAATATAGGTAGTGCCTATCATTATATATATGTGTGTGATATATATATATATATATATATATATTCTGGAATCACTCCACTATATTAACCTTCAGTATACAATAAAAAGCTCCGGTAAACTATTTACCCTATGGGTTAGACTAAAAAACTTAAAATTTCTAACTTTAATCTTAACAACAGACTTTTTTGTAGCATAGTTTTTTTATTTGAGGCTTTGTATAGTAGACAGAAATATAAGGGTTTTCTTTTCCAATACGCAGAACATTGCATGTTCCTAAATATAGAGAATAGTATCCTTTGAATGTAAAAATAAACTAGAAAGAAATTACTTAAGGCATAATTGACGGGTAAATTTTCAAACAAATGGGATATACCCTCTAAAAAAGAGTAAGATACAAAAATAGCCTGATATATTTCTTTGAGAAAGAAAACCCTGATTATATCCAAACACTGTGATATCCAGGGTCTGTTAAATTATTCAAACCACTAATGATATAAGTACTAAACTGAACTTCCCATAATGCAGAATTGTATTAAGTGACTAATAGCTTGATTGAGTGACAAATCTATCAGTCCAAAAATATTCTACAAAATGCTTTTGACACTTTTTCCCAGTGTGAAGGATCAATATAGGTCAGCTTGTACAGTTTATTGTTAACTATCCTGCAGAATGTCAGATTTTCATGAAAGGATTGATATGCAAACAGTAAACAATAGCAATGACTCTATGATCCTTATTGGTCAGATAACTCAATATTTGTTAGATCAACCTCTCACTTAATTTGTATTTAAATATTATAGCTAAATAACATGCAAAGGCTGCTAACGTATGTGTGTCCATGTGTGGACATAAGCTGGCAGATCTCTGAGCTCTATACAGACAGTGCCACACAAGGTTGTCAAAAACTAGTTTTAATACTTAAAAACTTCCATTCTCACGTTTCTAGGGTCCCAAAATGAGTTGACCGGGTCTGAAATCGAAAATAGGGGTGAAATCGTACCTAGATGCATTTCAACTCGTTAAAACCGTGTCAATACGTTCATTCGTACGAGTCAAGTAGTGGATTCAGCGATTTCATTACACATGTTGTCTGTTGGTCTTTTGGTTTGGGTGTTGCCAAGACGGGTTGTACGTCATGGGTTCAACTCTAAGGGTATGTTTGGATTTTAGGTTAAGTTGGACCGGGGTTGCTCATATGGCAAACATCATGTTTGGATGCAATTTTTTAAAAAATTAAGTAGGGTGTGATGGGTGGTTTGAAGCCCATCAAATAACTTAAAATCCAACCCACTAATTTGGTGGTATTTGATAAATTATAAATTTTTATACATACTTTATCCTTATTTCAATTTTCTAATCTTTAAACATAGGGGGTAAAACAGAACTTTTAAATCAATTAACTTTTGAATTCCATGATTTAATTTTTTTTATCCAAACAACATATGGTTAATTTAACCCATCCTCCTCATTCAATTCTTATCCAAACATGAGGTTACTATTAACCCACCACACTTTACTTCACCACCCCTTACTCCAACCCAAACAAAGCCTAATTGTTGCCAAGGTTTTCTCTTTTTTACCTTTTGCTTTTATCCTTGTCATTATATTTTTTTCCAAATTCTAATCATATTAAAAATTTTAAAACTATGATATTGTAATAAATTGAAATATGATACAAAAATTAGTTAAAATAATACAAAATTATTGAAGTGATTTATCAATATTAAATTGCTAATATTTTTTTCTTTATTATTCATTATTTGGATCATAATACTTAAATAAAATTAAATAACATTATGAACAATATTTATAAGGATGCAATATTTGACTTTGTATGGAAATTATGTCGATGATGACAACAAAATAATAATACTTGATAGAAAAAATATCATATAAAGAATATGGTACTTAGTTTATACATCTATTTATTAGTAAATAAAATTTATGAGTTTACTATACAAAGTTACAAGACTTTAATTGAATCATTATGTACCTTAGAAAAATTAGAATGGATTATGATTGTTGAACATTTTATGAACTTGTGATTAATGACATTTGATATGTTGATTTATTAGGTAATTTTAGTCTTTTTAGATATTTATTATCATATTTGATATCATTTTGACATTTATTATCACTAAATTAATATTATATCTAAATTCTAAGTATTTACGTATTGATTTTATGATACGAATATACCCCCCTAAAACGAGATTAGGTAGAAACTCGAACTTGACAATCCTGATGCCACATGGCTGGAGATGGGCCTCAGCATTGCTTCGGTCTACTCTCCTGAGTGGTGGTGATCCATAGGCAGAGAAGGACCTCAGGAAAGACATTACTTATTTGGAGGGCTAGCACAACCCTAAAGGTCAGATTGTTATGGGTTTTGGGATGGTGTAGGATCTAGAGTGTAAAGAACGAGATGGGCACCGGAGGTTGATATGAGCTACACTTTTAGTGAGGAGGCTGAAGAGGACCTATCGTATCTGTTTTTCTCATGCTCAGCGGCAAGCAAGGTTTGGAAGACTGAAGTGTCTTGTTTGAATAACCTATGTTGGTATCTTTTTGGATGAGTCAGATCTGGTACATATATTGTTGACAGAGACAACATAGTATACCGCTACCTGTCCTTTGAGACATCTACCTCCAAAGGAACGAGGTCATTATTGTAGAGTTAGATATTATAATAAGACGATTTTATGTCATTCCTCTTTTATTAAAAAATGGGGATAGTCATAATGAGATGAGATTTTTCAGGGGGATACTGTGGATTTTTTGTGACCGTACATCTTTTTTCCAAAGGGTTTAAGATTTAGGCAAGATGACTACAAATTTTTGGTGGTTGTCCTTTTCACTATAGAAAAAGTAACACGCAATAGCATCTTGGATTTCTATTAAATTTCACTCTCTATACCCTAACTGAACATGTTTCACTTCGTTAGTATAAAAATAAATTGCTTCCAGAAAAAGTGAGATCTCCTAAAGTTTCCAGGATTTGATAAGCAAACATGAAAATATTGCATACATCAATAAGAAAGCTTTTTTTAGTAAAATTCTTCAAGAACTTGAATATGTACACATCAAATTTCCGGAAAACATTTGACAGTAAAAAATATGTTTCCTATCATGTGAAAGAAACAAAACCGTGCATGAACTACAAATGAAATTAGAGAAAGCAACTTGCACTTTTGGTTGCTGCAAATAGAACTTAAACAATTCAACCAATGTCTTTTAGTGGACCCATTTAAATAAAAAAATTTCAACACAAGACAGTGGAAGAAAGAAAAAAAAATAGAGAAATAAGTCCATATGCCAGACTCGTAACCTTAATTCTCAAAAAGTCACTGGGCACATCATGTGATGGTAACCATATCAGCATAACACACCAGTGGTACCAGATTTATGTTGTGGCAGTGCAACTAATTACGAGTTTGGGAACAACTGAAAATTCATGCTGAATTTGGAAAAAAAGGAATTCTTTTAGAGGATGTTTTCCCTGTGATTTTCCCCAAAGGAAAGATGTAGCATCTTAAATTCAACAAGAACAACATTATTGCACAGATATTTAAATAAATTTCATGTGTAGATGTTTCTCGCCAAAATTCTTAACCTCCTAACTGTGGCATATTCTTTTATACTTGAGTTTTCAAATTCAGGGCAGTAAAATGTACATAGCTATATTTGTCTACACACTATATAACATACAGCTTCCAATGACATGAGATGCATGAGCTAATGTGAACTATTTTGGCGATCTGGCCCACTGACATGAAATATTAAGTATCATGATTTTTCATCTTGAGTCATAAGTTCTCTGTCATTCAGCTTTCATAACAGAACGAAAAAACTAATAGTGAAATTATGTGCAAAATATGTGAAAAACTATTTCTCCTCTGCACATAATACTTGTTCTCAAAATGCTATTGGTTATGCTGAAATATTAGACAACAAAACAGTTGCCTGAAGTCTAATAGTATCACATGATTAAACAGAAATATAAACTTAAGTTTTCACGTAGATTCAATCCCACCATGATACTGATACCTGTCTATTTAGATCTTTTGCCTTGTCCGCATAAATGCGAGATTCAGAAGTCAACCGGCTCGACAGTTCACTGACCTCTGCAAACATACCATTAGAAAAAAAAATGATGTTACTAAATGCAGATAAAGTAGTTGCACCATAAAAACATTCATAAAGGGTATTATTAGATATAAAGGAAAATGCAACATTGGACAAGCCTATTTAGCAAGTTATGTGAATTCCATGTTGTAGCAATAATGAAATGTTACAGGTCTTCATATGGAAATAATTCATGCATAGCAAGCTAGACATGTACACACATTAGGCCATTGAATACAGAATATATTCCACATCTTTTTCTTCTTTTTAGAGAAAGATATATGCCACATCCTTTTTTTTTCTTTTTGATAAGGATGTATGCCGCATGTTTGAGTCAATGATTTACATGCATGCTACAAGTGTAACCCGATACATATGCATTGCCCTCATTTTCTAATTATGAACATGATATTTTGGAAGTCTATAAAAATTTAATCATGAGTTAAGGAAGATATTTTGTGATGTATCAAGGTTTTCAAACTCAAGCGTTTATGTAGACGCATTTTATGTCCGGTAAATGCAATTCGTAAAATCAAAATGTAAACTCGTAAAGTTCATGTAAAAACTTAAACAATATAAAATACCAATTTTATAAATGTGCATTCTCAAAAGAACTAAAATATCAATGTGCCCTAAAGAATTGTAATCACTAATAGTTCCATACATCATTTTCACGTTATAAAGAGTTTTATACTTTTAGACTTTTAAACATTAATTTAAAAGAAATAATGATCCTCATTCATCATTTATTGTTTCATAAAAAAATATTTTAAGCTAAGTCTATAAATAATTCATACTGATTAAAATAAAAAATATGTCAGACATTAGAATTTTCACAAATAAACTATAAGCCATTCTTTTATTTCTTTTTACCTTATCTTTCTTCCCAACTAGCATAGGCCTAGATAAATACCTACGTTAGTAAACTCATCGAGTTTGTGAACTAGTCTACCTGAGTTTACTAATAATTTCGATTCTAAGCCAATTTCACTCGGTTTTTGTGCCGTAGACATAAAATCATGTGATTTTACAAGATAGAATCTTGAGATTGAAAACCTTGTGTGGTCTCCCGAGTTTACTAATAATTTTGATTCTAAACCAAGTTTACTCGGTTTTGTGCCCTAAACATAAAATCGTGTGATTTTACGAATTAGAATTGAGAGATTAAAAACCTTGTGTTGTACACAAGGTATCAGTGACATTTTACAACTTCGCAATTTTTCCTAATCAAGTTTGCACAATGGATCATCATTTTTTCCATTTTGAGAGAGAAAAGGCCTACAAAGCTTGACTAGTCATTAATGTATATAATGACACACTCTAAACCCTTTAAATGTACATTTTCCTTTACTTAATTTTAACTAGAGGACAACGAAAAAGTTTAAAGCAAAAACATAAAAAACCTATAGTTTTGTGTATTTATTGGGTTTGTGATGGAGAGCACATGATCATTCGCCACTGAAAAATTACAATCTAAATAAATATTGAATAAGTATTATTGGTATAAGAAAATGCATGAAAGAATGCAAAAAGTAAGAAAAACTTACGATCTAACTTTTCACCAACACCAAGAACTTCTTGAATATTTCTTGTCATTATCTGATGTACCTCATAAATCTCATCATTCAATTTTGAAAGATTTCGCTGAGTACGAGTGTCCAGGTATAATTTCTTGGTCTTCTGTATGAATGTATCTACGTAAAAGAGAAGAGAAAAAACTTTTAAAGTTCAACATGATGAACTGAAATATTTTTTTGAAAGGCGAAAGGATGACTAACGCAGTTGGGTAGCCATCCAGCTTGTATTGCCAAAACTTAAAAGTATGAAATATACATGAGAAAAAAGAAAAAAACTTAAAGAAACCCCGAGGAGCTGTGGGTACCCAAAAAAATGAATCAATATAGAAGCGCATGTAAACAAATAATTCTGCAAAGATACAATTCCAATAAGAATATAAGACATACCGAACTTGATAAAGGCATATGGTCTGGCAGCAGTTTCTATTTGATTTCCATTAACTCTTTCAAATTCATTTTTTAGATCCTCCAAGTACTGGAAAGCTAACTTTTTGGGATAAGAACGGTCACACATCGTCAAATAACATACACGACCTTCAATGATGTAGCTAAGCACAAAGGTAGTCAAGGAAAGTAGTAAAATGAAACTTGAAATGACATCTAATTCATTGTTAGCAGAAGAGACAATGTGATTGGTTATTGTCAGGAGAAGACTGACACTCCCTGTAACTTCTCCTGAAACTAAAGCATAAAGTAACAAATGCATTTGGAAACTGAACACAGAATATTAGATAAAGTTGAAAATAATTTGATTCAAGCCTGATTCCAGAGATATTACAATGAATGAATACTGGAACCAAAGCAAATCTTCCATGAAATTAAACTTCCAAATAAAATAATTTCAAAGCACGAACATCTGATTTCACAGGGGTCAAGCTCAAGCCAAGACATCGAAAACACATAACAAAGGATACTGGAAGAAGTAAGGGCCCGTTTCAATTGACATTTTTGAAGCCTCATAATGCCCACGCGACAGGCTCTTAAACAGGAGCTTCGCCTGCTGCTTATAGTAATCGCTGTCTTTCTGATCACGACCATCATCCAGACCTTCGGCTAGAGGAAGGCCGTCGGTAACACGCGCTATCATCGTCAATTTCACCATCTTCCTTGCCTGCAATTAGGGATAGAGAAAGCGGAAAAGATTTAATTCTAAGGACCACGAAGCACCAAACAATTTACATACAACAGTTATCATCTGGATCACGCAACCGCCCCAACCACTTACCTCCCAACAAACTTGGAGTTCTGGAGATAACAATACCATTGCTAACATCGCAAGATAATGGAACCATTTCACGCAAATTACGAAAGACGAACAGCATAAATCGACCAATTCGCACCGATTTAGCCACAAAATTAGGCTAATAACGAACAAATTTCCTGGTCGACGGATCAGGAGATAGAAAGAAGAAGAAAAGAGAGGGGGAGGTCCAGCAATCGAGATCGGCTGGAAGGAGTCCAGATCTAACGCGGTTTGAAGACAGAGGGATAAGAGCCGGCGGTACCTGAACGTGGAAATCACCGGCGGAGAGGTGACAGAGACGTCGCCGACGGAAGCGAAGATGGCTGGATCCCCGGCGGCGATTCGACTACGGCGAAGACGAGGGGCCTCGAGCTCCAGAGAGATGCAGAGGGCGGAGCGTACCGAGCAGGAGGAGGAGGAGGAGGAGGAGGAGATGGATCGCGGTTACCTTTCTTTTCCCTTTTTTTATTTTCTTTTTTTTTAAATAATTCGTAGTAAAAGAAACAAAATGAAAAGAATTGATTTGGGCCAAATGGTTTGGACCGTGTGATGACTTAAGGGCCCGCTCCCCGAGGACAGAGGAAGGAGAAATGAATCCAGTGCATGTTCTCCATTTTTCTTTAATAGTTAAATACGCAATATGTTAACTTAAATAGAAATATTAATTAAATATGTTATTACATAGAAATGAGAAATTTTCAAAACATATAATTAATATTTTATCAAAAAATATTTTTTGTGTTATTAATATTAACTTTTCACTAGCGTTATTATTATTATTATTATTATTATTATTATTATTATTATTATTATTATTATTATTATTATTAATTAAATATTTTTTAATTTATCAATATAATTAAAAATAGCATATATTTAAACATATAATTAAGATTGTCTCGAATTATTTCTTGACGGTTTTGTATTATTTAATCAAGATTATTTTTCAATTAGTATTATGTTATTTAAGTGTCTCCTTAATTAAATACTTTATATGTTAATATAATAAAATAATATGTAATTAAAGGACATCATTATAATTATTAATATTTGTTTAAGAATTATTATAATATATTTAATTTTATTGTTTTTTATTCTCGTTTTATCCAAATACTAATCAAATATTTTTCTAATTTCAACTATAAAAATTAACGCAGAATAAAATTGTTCTCAGACAATTTTTTTCTTATCCCAATTTGATGTCCTCTTAACACACGGCCTCTTTGAGTATTTTTATTCTTGTTAGGATAAAAGATGGATAATTTCACATCCTTTTTAGTTTTTGGGAGTAAAAGCCTGAATAAGTAGGTTGCTCGTCTCCTCGTTCCCCTACCAAACAAGGCGTAACTATTAAATCGCTATTAATATTTCATGTTAGTAGACAAGGCTAAAAATATCCACAACTGGCAACTATAATTTTTTTTAGATGACAATAGAGGCATCCATTTAGTATACATATTTTTGTTTCTCAATTTTTTAAAATATTCCTAAAGTAGAATTGAATTAAATTTTATTTAAAGTAAGAGAACAAATTATAATGTTAAAATAATCATTCTCTTTTAATCTAGAATCAAACTAGTGAGGAACAAATAATAATATTTTAAAGTAGAGTTAATATAAAAAAATAAGTCTCGAATATTAAATTCTTAATTACATATTGACCGAATTATATATGGGATGATTTCATTTTTTTCTTCAGTGAGGGATGTGCTTATATTATCAACAAGTTGAAATAAACAAACAGTAAGGATTTAATTGTAAGATTATTGGTAATCCATTATAAAATTATCACTCATTAATTATCTGCAGTTTTTGTGTAACATGCTAAATAATGTTCATTAGATTATCTGCAGTTTTTGTGTAACATGCTAAATAATGTGTTGTGACAATTGGAACTATTTTGTTTATGAAGTGAAAAGGTTACTAAGTAATGTATTAAGTTTGAAGTTTATTTTGAATTTGTAAACTTGAATCATAAACAAAAATCTTAAAAGCCATACGTTTATACACCAAACAAATGTTTTCTTTGGGAATGATAATAATATATGTGATTATTATTCTAAATTGTTATTGTATTACGAAATTAATAATCATACTAATAGTAAAATATTATTATTTGTAATATGTATTAATAATCTAACATCATTAATTAATCATATTAATACTTTAATAAAATAATACATTTAATGATAAAAATAAAAAAAATATATAATTAATAGTAATAGCTATAATATTAGTAATATATCATATCAGGCACTAGATTATTATATTTTCATTTGTTAGATTATTTTTATATATTTTGAAAGGTAAATGTGAAAAAAATAGACTGCCCAATAATGAACAAAGACAATATAATATGTCAAATAAATTTTAAACTATATTATTAGTAATGTGAATAAATTATCTTAATGTAAATATATGTTAACATATTGTTAATTTATTAGTATTATTCGATGGGGCAAAATTATATATAATTTTTATTTTAAAATTTAAATAAAAGAATTATGCTGAGAACTTTCAAGTGGGTCGAACAAAAATAAGACTCGTCCTAGACCCAATATGATGTCCGATTCGGCCCGTTATCCATCATTAGCAAGTGTCTATGCGATGACCGCATAGAACTCCCAAAGCCCTAAAAGCCCAGCGCCGAACGACGAGATCGGAACCCAAGTGCGAGCGCCGGAACTGTCACCCGATCGAGATCGCGATGAGGGCATCCAACGCCGCCGCTGCCGCCTCCGGCGAAGCCTCCCAATTGTCGGATCTGGGATCCATTGATCCGATCCTCCACCTCCTTCGCGTTCTCCCCTTCGGCTTCCTCCGCCCGCCGCGCACCCGCCTGAGGCTCCCGTCCCCGGCCTCCCTCCTCCCATCTCCGACTACCGTCCTCTCCCTCGCCCTGCTGACCTACTTCGCCGTCGTCTCTGGTCTCGTCTACGACGTCATCGTCGAGCCCCCCGGGATAGGCAGCACACAGGATCGGGTGACGGGGACCGTCCGTCCCGTCGTCTTCCTCCCTGGCCGCGTCAACGGGCAGTACATCATCGAGGGCCTCTCCTCCGGGTTCATGTTCCTGCTGGGCGGCGTCGGGCTCATCCTCATGGACCTCGCGGTCGACCGGAATCGCGCCCGCAGCGTGCGCGTCTCCTTCGCCGCCTTCGGTATATCGGCCGTTGTCGTCGCTTACGCCATGAGCATGCTCTTCATCCGCATCAAAATCCCCGGCTACCTCTGGTGAACTCCATTCTGCTTGCTCTATCCATTCCACACTTTATCTTACGGTGGTGTGAAGAAACCCTTGTTTTACTTAGATCTTATGCTAAAATAAATTTCCTACCTTTAGGCATTTGTATCACAGTACTTTTTAGTGGCAGTTGGAATGGTTTTCTTATATATAATTCGGAACGTACTGAACCTTATCATATTAGGAAAATGGTCTCGATCTCCCTTGATTAGTTTAGTTTGGTTGTGGAACCTTGAAGCTAAACTGCTATGAGTTAGATTGTCCGTCATGCAACGAAGTTCATATTGCATAAGCAGCTTAGATGAGTGTTTATGGGATTACTAGCAATGTTGTTAGTTTGTCAATTACTTGCATCTGTTGGCAAAATAAGTGGAACCAATTCTTTTGTTTATCTTTATATGGTGCCAAATTTTGATCTTTGATTACTTATTATCCATTTATAACAGTCTCTCGGCCTTTGTGGTTACCTCGATCTATTTTTTTTCAATTATACCTCGATCGATGTGAACCCCTGATATGCAGTGAATTTGCCAATGAACCTCCCTACTTTCCTCTCAAAGATGGAAACCGAAAAGTAGGGAGGTAACTACATTATAAATGGAGAATCAGTAATCAAAGATAAGTGGGTGTAGAGTAGGGAGATAGCTACTTTGTTTTTACTCTTATGTGGTTATCTTCATGTTAACCTAGGTATTTATCATTCTCATTGTATTATGTTTGGATTGAGTGAGTAAAGGGGAATAGATGGAAAAGAAAAAAAAAACTCTTTTCCGTTCTTGTTTGGATAATGATTCGATTGGAGGGGAAGTGAAAATTTTGCTCGGTTAACCTTCCATTCAGTCGTTTTTTATCCTTTCCCTCCATATATTTACTCTTATCTAAACATTACTTCTAAGTTTTTCTTCTCATCATAGGAAGAACTTTTTAAGAAGTAAAGAGAAAAAACAAATGAAGTTATTTCATTAGGAACTCATAGATTCAAAAGAATGGATGAAATTTTGAATTGTCAGGATGAAGTCCCAAGAAGGAAGCAGAAGATTGTATGAATCTAGGACGTCTTAATGTGTTGATCGACTTCTCTTACTTATTAAGTAGATGTATCAAGTTGTGTTAATTGTGGTGTCAAATAAAATAAAGCAACTCCCCGTAGTTGAGTACTTGGATTCGTAGAAATATTTGTAATGAGCTCTATTACGGTAGTGGCATTCACTTTTTGGCTTCAACGTGAATAATTTTTATCACTGTAGGCAGAGGAAATAGTGGCGTTTTGTTTTGATTAGTATATAACATGCTAATGTCACAGGAAAATGATCATCATGTTGCTTGTGATGCCAGAAAACTGAGCATTGTGGGTCCTTATACTTCACATTTTTGGCATAATGGATCATGATATTAAGGTCTTTATAATGTTATTTCTCTTCCTACTAATCTTCAGATTATATACCTTCTCGAGAAGAAATCCTGATCATACACTTGATCTAAAAGTTGTTCATTGGACCATTGAGCTCTTTGTAGAGTAGGAACTTGGAATCTCATTTATTTTCAGCAACTTCTTTACACCATATGTTAGGAGTAAAAAGGATGCTAATGGGCATGCCAGTACCATCTGCTTCCTGAAATATGCAATGTTACTTGTATGACAATTTCAACGCCAGATCCAATATGGTCACCAAACCTTCCGAATACCCAATTTACATTAGGTTAGTAGTAAAATGACTCACGACCTCATTTGTGAATGAAGAAATTTTATATTTGTTTTTCATTGGTGGAATGATATGCACTTTTTTTAAATTTTTATCTGTTAAGATTTGATCTTATTTCTTTGTCTTTTAGGTTGTATTTGTTCATCATAAATGCATATTAGTTTATTATTTTGGTTTAATTTTCTGAGCTAAAATTATTTCCGATTTAAATGTTCGGTCTAGTTGACTGCAATGACCAAGAGAGCTAATAAAATGATTGTTGTTTCATAACAATTTTTTTAGTTTTGGAATAAGATTATTTCGTCCGAGTATTGTTTGATAACATTATTAGAATCGAAGCTTATGTTCATTCTAGATTTTTTATAATCACATCTTAACTTTTGATGGAAAATAAATAACATATTTACTTTCATATTGCAATAATTTTAATTAGCTCATGTAACATTCTGAATGTTTCGATGCTGTAGATAAATTATGATTATCAAGATATTGATTTTTTTAATTTATTTTATAGTTCTATTATAATTAACTCAATTCTTATTTTATCAAGTAGCTCATAAAATCATTAGTATTCAGATTTTTCATAAGATTTTACAATCTTTAATCAGTTTTTCGATCCTTAAAGCTTCTTAATAAGCTTGCTCTAAATATTATGGTCGGATCTCTCGAACATATGTATAACGATTTCAGCAAAATAGCCTAATTTTCTTGACATTGCCTCAGGCAGATGAATCTAATTAGGATTACTTTTGGTTAAACTCAAAGTGGTATATGTAGAGAGAGAGAATAAGCCAAGTGATTAGCTATTATAAAACTAAAAAGAAACTTCTATGGTTTTTATATTGTATGCATATATCGCGTATAAGTCAAAGTTTGACATATGTTCATAAATTACTCCACTAGAGCTTTTATGAGATTATCATATTTATTAATTTTAAAGTATTAATTAACTTCAAGTTAAGGTAGTCCTCCGCAGCAAAACATTGAATGCTTAGAAAATAAAGTGAGTAATTTTCATATTTGGTACCTCAACTTTGCTTCTCATCTCAAGTTGATCTCCTAACTTTCTTTTGTAACAAACTAATCCCCTAACTATATAAATGATTTCAATTTTGGTTCCTTTCACCTCTTATAACCAGTTTCACATGTTACTTGCTTATGTGGCAGCCATAACACCATTCATTTGCTGATGTGGCATCCACACAGGTAAATAACCTAGAATAAAAAATTAGCATATTTTTTTACTAGCAAAACATGCATACTGTGCAGACTTTTTTTCTTCACATAGATCACTTCCGCTATTATTTTTATAGTAATTTTTAAAACTTCTTAATGCACTCGATAATTAATTCCTATAATAAAACATATTATTGTTGCACTCGAGATGAGTTCCTGTGGATCTTATAAATAAATAAAATATAGCATTAATCATTCAATATGCACAATCAAACAAAAGAGGGATTAAGTTTTTTAATACAAAGTAATACACTAGTAGCATAAAAAATATGATCTTCATACAAAATGGACCAATCGAATTCTCCATACGTCTCCATACATAAATGGATTAAGCTACTAATGAACTTAGAACAACTAGATTTTCAAATAAATGTGACAATATTCATACAAAATAAACTTAACGTCTCCACAAAATGAGCTTATGAAGATTTATCCATCATAATTATGAAGACACAAATTGATCTCTCCAAAAGTAAGGTTGAACAACGTCAAAGTCATTCCTCCATGAATCCTTAAATTTCAAAAGTGAAAGATTTCATAAGTGTCAAGCTGAAATAAAAAAAATTGAAGTCAGCATTATCTAAATAAATAATCGACATATTTTAAATACCTTCAGAAGTTAACTATAGTCAATTATCAAAGATACTAC
>LTAE01001240.1:3875-21610 GCA_001647135.1 Pontederia paniculata | reverse complement strand
TCGTTGCAGGGCGGGGAGAAGCCAAGTAACGGGAACTGGGTGGCAGATGCCCTACCCGTTCTATCTTAAACATCACTGCGCTCCCAAAACTTAACGATATATGGCGACCTCATTTAATTTAGGTGAAGCATGGTGACCCTTTATCTTGTCCACATAATTAATCCTTAATATTCATAAGTCAGGATATGAAGTAAAACATCTTTTCAATATTTAACATTTCTTAATCTTTCATCAATGGCTTGATTAGAAATAATCAGCATCTTCATTCAGTCTGTCACGGGCCGTGAAATACATGTCACGACCGTGATAATAGGCTTCACGGCCCGTGATGAGCATATCACGGCCGTTACGGCCTTCATCCCGTCCTTCACGGCTCGTGATGTATCATCACGGCCCGTTACATTTCCTCCATACTGTCCTTCACGACCCGTGATGTACCATAACGGCCGTTAAGTTCTCTTCCATGGTTGTGAAACCCAGTTCACGGCGCGATTCTTGCGACCGACGGTTGCGTGCTTCATTCCTGTCCTTCACGGCCCGTAACGTAACGTCACGACCCGTAAGGTCTTCACAGCGTTGGGCGTCACGATCCTTACACGGTGCAACAACTTCACGGTCGTCGACCATCACGACCCGAAATCTTCATCACGGTTGTCGCTTTGTCTCGTTCCTTCATGGCCCGTAACCAATTCGCACGGCCCGTAAGGTCAGCGTCGGGCGTCACGCTCCACGGCGAAGCATCTTCCCGGGCGTGAGGCGACCATCACGGCCTGTGACCTTATGTTCATGGTCGTAAATCCATATCATACGATCTGCGACATTCTCCGCATCACGGGCGCGTCTTCGACACGTGCTTCCCGGTCACGGCCCGTGAAGTCTCTCACGGCCCGTGACTAGGCACTTCACGGCCCGTGATGTCCCTATCACGGCCCGTGATGGGACACCTGGCGTTCGACTCTGATTGCGAGGTTCGCACTCGAGCCGTGCCATTGTAGTCACGGTCGTGAAACCCTATTTCACGGTCGTGACGTCGCAGGAAGACTATTTTCGTTTATATTTTTACAGAATTAATTCTTATATTTTCGCAGGATTAATTCTAAGTATTTCTAGGGTTAATCCATGGTTAAAATTCTACTCTTAACAATTCTTATTAAGAGGAACCCTAGCATACAATTATTTTGTTCATCTAGGCGTTTGAACATGGATCAAATAACTTAATTAAACATCTTAATTATTATATCTAGCATGAACCTTAACATGCAGATTATTTAACATGAACATACTTATCTAAAGGGATCCACCTATTTACATACCGAATCCTGTATGGTTGTTCTTCGTTCTTCAATTGCGCCCTCTTGATCTCCTCTGGTGCTCCCGGTCTCCTTCACGTTCTCCTAGATATTTGGGCATAGTTCTAGGATGAGAGAAGGGAAGAGAGAAAGAGGAAGAGAGAAAGAGGAAGAGAGAAAACCTAAGAGAGAAAAATCTTACCTAGAGAGAAAATCTGACAGCTAGAGATTTGGGAGAGAAGGTAAAAATTATGAGGGCTCCCCCTATGGTCTTATTTATAGGCATGGGGTATAGGGTTTCCTAATTTAATTCAAACTCAAAAATAAATTTAAATTCTGGCTTTCTTTTTGAATTTGAATTTGAGGATTTAATTAAATCTTTTTATTTCCTTTTTTTAATAGATGCGGTTATTACAGAAGTTCTAGTATATGAATCCATGGCCTTCACCATTTCGGTCATTTCCAACGTGTAAATGATCTTGATATGACATTTGATGATATATTATGTAGAATAGGTGTAACGGCCCCCAGATGACCACCCGGCCACTGGCAAAATGCCCTCCTGGGTATGCTATGACATACATACATATCTTGACTTAAAGGTTGACTAACAAGACTTGGTCAACAAAATGCGAAAGAAATAAAAACTTTAAGGAGTCCAAAATTCTTTCTATAACATAAGAAAAATATGCGGAAGTCTTACATCATATAATTGTCTCAAAGGTCTAACTAGAATAACTCAATAGAAAGACTAAAAGCAAGAGACACTAGTACGATCACTAGACATGCGCAAAATCAATCACCACGAGCATCAGTCGCCGCATGCACCACCGGCATCTTGTAATTACAGACTACTCACCTGCAGAATCCAATACAGGAAAGAGAAGTATCCATGAGCTATGAAGTCATGTATATAAGACAATCAATAGATAAGCATGACTTCACGGGCTGCCCGTAAGCATGACGGTCTGTTTTCCATCCTTTGATCATCTTCTTCATCTTAAAATAAACCTCTTAGGACGCCCGCCGTTTTTCGAACCGTGTCCGTGCTTCAACGCGACGGCGTCCGTTTTCTTAATAAAATATCCACATCGACCAATGCGTTAGGGCAACGCAGGTCGCATTACTGTTCAACTTCTTCGGCAACGCGGACCGTGTTCGATTCAATGCGGGCCGTTTCATACTTTAGTCTTTAACTTTAACATTCATACTTTATTCTTTAACTATTCTTAAATATTATTTTATTCTATGACACGGTCCTGACGTCGGATGACACAAACCGTGTCCGGTATATTCTCAGCTGCGATCAACAGAACGGCGGCGCTAGGGTTTCTTCATGTCAAGTCACGGTCGTGTCCTGAGTGGACACGGTCCGTGTTCGTAGTCCACATGGCACGCTAGGGTTTGAGCCGCCATGCGTGGTGTCATCTTGGACGGACGCGGACCGTGTCGGAGAAGACGCGATCCGTGTTCCGCCAGTGTGTTCATTATTTCATATAAAATATTAACAACCGAATTAATTATTCTTCTAGGCATTTGAATATGGATCAAATAACTTAATTAAACATCTCGAACTATCATATCTAGCATGAACCCTAGCATGCAATTTATTAATCATGAGAAACCTATCTATTGGGATCCGTCTATTTACATACCGAATCTTGTAGGGTTCTTGATCTTCAACAGCGTCCTTTTGATCTTCTCTACTGCTCATGATCTCCTTCACGTTCTTCTAGAGATTTGGGCAAGGTTCTAGGATGATAGAAGGGAAGAGAGAAAGAGAGGGAGAAAAACCTAGAAGAGAGAGACCTTACCTAGAGAGAGAAAACCTGACGGCTAGGGCTTTGGGAGAGAAAGTAAAATTATGAGGTCTTCTCTATGGTCTTATTTATAGGCATAGGGGTTAGGGTTTCCTAGTTAAATTCAAATTCTAATTAAAATTTGAATTATGAGATTTAAACTAACTAAGTAATCCTATCTAATAAATTCTCATATTTAACTGATTTGAATTTAAATCCTGGAATCTCACATATTAAAATATTATTATTTTAATTAAATCCGAACTGTAACTTGGCAATAGGGGTGGACACGAGCCGAGCCGAGCTAGGCCAGCACTTAAATAGGCCAGGCCTATTTAAAAAGTTTAATAAACGAGCTAGGCCAAAGGCCTATAATAGGCTTACAAATTAAGTTTGGTCTGGCTTGTTTATTAAATTCAAGAAGCCTGGCCTAGCTTAATAGCTTATTAAGCCATATTTATTAATTAATAAATATATATATTAAATTATATTTATAATATTAAAAAGAAAATATTGTGCACTTTAGCATTGTACATATCTAACACGCTATAATTAATAATAATTTCGATTAAAAGTGACTTATTGTACCTCTTTCGACATTACATTTGATTTTTTTTTAATCAAAATTATTAATAATTTTGGCTCATATGCTAAATTTTTTTTAAGTTTTATAATATATATTAATTATATAAATTGGCCTTATAAGCTAACAAGCTAGGCCTAATATAGACGAGTTAAGCCTGTTTAAATGAAAAGGCCAAATCTTAATTCCGAGCCTCACTTATTTATCTAGAAAGATGAGCCGAGCAAGGCTCAAACTAGGCCAAGCCACGAGCCGCTATTGCCAGCCCTACTTGGCAGTCTCCAACACGGACTGTGTTCTGTCAACACAGGCCGTATTGGTCTATCCCAACACGGGCCATGTTGTGCCAACATAGGCCGTGTTGGCCTCAGGTGTTACAATAGGTATCTAGATTCACCTTTTCTCTTTCCAATTACCTTAGGAGTTCTATCACGCTAACATAAGTCCTCACTGAACTAGGGGAACAATGGAGACTTTGATGTTTTCCATAGCTCATCGTTTAACTGTTTGATTGCAAGGATGCAATTGAAAGTTCTTTTTCGTTAAAATATGTGGGATTACCATCACCAACTTAATACAGAGATTCATCCATCATCAGGGAAACTTTATTTGTTTGAATTGATTCTCTACTTTTGTCATGATAATTTAGATCTGATGGTATTAGGTATTATATTTGTGTTGTTATAGTGAAACTTAATTTGTCTCATCCTATGTTATGATGTAAATGCACACATTAACCATATAGCATTGCATGACAAATTGGCATTCATCATATTAACAAATAACAATTAAGTATAATAAAAACACTGCACTGCGAAACTCATTACTGTAGTTTTAACATAAAGAAACATTTTTCTTGTGAGAGGATACAAACATTTCTGTGATGCAACTTTAGTAATTTAAGTCATGTTCACTAAATGAAATCATCAGATACTGCCCCTTCATAACTTTCTTGAGGGATCATTCCCTCTTTATGTTGCATCTCTCTCTCTCTCCCTCCTCCACCCCTATATATATCAAGTGTCTTCTCAAGCTCAACAGCGCATATTTCATAAGCAACTTGTTAATCTTCTTTATTCCAATTTTATGTTTCTCTTGGCTAAAATGTTGTTTTGTCATGGAGAAAATATCAATCAAAACTTCAGTGATCTGTCAATACATCAATATAAGTTATAAGTGGTCGATGATATATAAATAGTCCCTATCATTTAAAATTCAAACTTGATTAGCCTTGTTTGCTCTTAATAAGTTTTATTCCTTATAGCGCTCAATTAATTTTGATTAATTGCAGGTAGATTACTTCGGTACTGTGAACCTTGTAGAAGCATCCCGCAAGATTGGAGTTAAAAGATTCATCCTTATAAGCTCAATTTTAGTGAATGGAGCTGCAATGGGTCAAACTCTTAATCCAGCTTACATTTTTCTAAATGTATTTGGACTCACATTAATAGCAAAGCTACAGGCGGAGCAATATATAAGGAAATCTGGAATAAATTATACAATCATAAGGCCTGGAGGACTAAGAGATGATCCTAGGACTGGTAATATTGTTATGGAACCAGAGGTAATATGGTTTTAGGACATGTAAATCTTTCCACTCCTTTTCTGCTCTGTAATTTATTTTTCCTTAATTTCATAGTCACTTTCTCTTTTGTTCCTTTCCACATTCTTTTTTGTAACCTAAATTGCAGGATACTCTTTCTGAGGGTTCAATATCTAGAGACCAGGTTGCAGAAGTTGCTGTTGAAGCCTTATCTTGTCAAGATTCTTTCTTCAAGGTTGTGGAGATTGTTGCACGTTCTGGAGCTCCAAACATTGCATTGGAAAATCTATTTGCATCCATCAGACAAAATTAACATTTCCATATTGGGGTAATGGTCATGAACTCTCTCTCTCTCTCTCTCTCTTATAATCATTAAATAGATAAAAGGACAAGGTGGTAATGAGTATTCTCTATTTCCTTCAGATAAACTGTTGGACATTCTGTTCCTATAATTACACCTTTTCTTTATTAGGCAACTTCTTTTGTTATTAGCTAGCAGTATACTAGTCTAGAGGAGAAAGCACAACTATATATATAATATATATATAATACATATATATATATATATTTATATTATTTGTGTGTGTGCCTGTATACGTATTATTTTTGAGAGCAATATGACTAGCAAACCAGTAATAATTTAACTTTATTACCATAATCATTAAATAGATAAAAGGACAAGGTGGTAATGGGTATTCTCTATTTCCTTCAGATAAACTGTTGGACATTCTGTTCCTATAATTACACCTTTTCTCTATTAGGCAACTTTTTCATTATTAGCTAGCAGTATACTAATCTAGAGGATAAAGCACACTAAGTACATTAACACCACAGATTTACATGTTTGAACTTGAAGAACTTTCAAGGGATCTATCATGTGTTTCAGATGAACAATAGTAGACGCCCAATTCTGACAATGATATGTCATCTTTTGACTAGCCTAACCATATTTTTACTAAGGCATGCAATTTTCTGCATTTACAGGTGTTCATTTTCATTTGACTTTGGAATTTACTTAGTAAATGATTCTGTTTCTTTGCTTGGTTACTTTTTATAGATGTGTCTTAACATCAAAGTTTTTGGACTTCATTAACAAGTCATATAGTGATCTTCTGGGAGTTTATGTCTAGTTAGCAAGCATTTTGATATATTTTTTGCCAACAGGGTTATGGCATATAATTGTCCTAGCTGGCATGAGTAGAGAAGACCATACTGGTAACGTGCTGGATGAAGCTTCCATATCAATTCTTTTGAAGGATTGTTTCTATTGTAAGTATGTGGATATCTGCATGCTTATAACGGTTGTAGTAAGTGAATACAATGTATAAATAAATTTATTATACGGCATGTATATGGGTGTTTTTTCTTCCTATCTTATTTTTCTGTGACCAAGGCCAAGGATTTTTTTGGTCGATGCAAGTGCATAGTGAAACCTTTATATTTCAATATTTCTTTTATTCTTCTGGTATTCCGTATGTTTAGTTTTCCCTTAAGTATAATAAAATATAGTATATCAGGATTTAAAATTATATATGATATGATAATGCTTAGATGTCAAAGTAATTCTCTACTATGTCATCTCTTTTTATGGATGTGTCTTAACATCAAAGTTTTTGGACTTCATTAACTAGCCATGTAGTGATCTTTTGGGAGTTCATGTCTAGTTAGCAAGCATTTTGATATATTTTTTGCCAACAGGGTTATGGCATATAATTGTCCTAGCTGGCATGAGTAGAGAAGACCATACTGGTAACGTGCTGGATGAAGCTTCCATATCAATTCTTTTGAAGGATTGTTTCTATTGTAAGTATGTGGATATCTGCATGCTTATAACGGTTGTAGTAAGTGAATACAATGTATAAATAAATTTATTATACGGCATGTATATGGGTGTTTTTTCTTCCTATCTTATTTTTCTGTGACCAAGGCCAAGGATTTTTTTGGTCGATGCAAGTGCATAGTGAAACCTTTATATTTCAATATTTCTTTTATTCTTCTGGTATTCCGTATGTTTAGTTTTCCCTTAAGTATAATAAAATATAGTATATCAGGATTTAAAATTATATATGATATGATAATGCTTAGATGTCAAAGTAATTCTCTACTATGTCATCTCTTTTTATGGATGTGTCTTAACATCAAAGTTTTTGGACTTCATTAACTAGCCATGTAGTGATCTTTTGGGAGTTCATGTCTAGTTAGCAAGCATTTTGATATATTTTTTGCCAGCAGGATAATGACATAGAGTTGTCCTAGCTGGCATGAGTAGAGAAGACCATAATGATAATATGCTGGGATGAAGCTTGTATATCAATTCTTGGAAAGGATTGTTTCTATTGTAAGTATGCAGATATCTGCATGCTTATAATGGTTGTAGTAAGTGAATACTATGTATAAATAGATCTATTATACAGCATGTATATGGGTGTGTTCTCTTCCTTGCCTCTCATTTTTCTGCGAAGAAGCAAAGGATTTTTTTGGGTCGATTCAAGTGCATAGCAAAACCTTTATATGTCAAGATTTCCTTTATTCTTCTGGTATTGAGTATTTTTGGTTTCTCTTATATATAATAAATTATAGTATATCATGATTTATTTATGATATGATATCACAGATGTGCAGATATAGAAGTAATTCTCTACTGTATCATCTCTCCAAGAATGTTTTATATGAATCACTTTCTTTCGAGATGTAAATATGCTTGTGAACTGTAACAAATGCATTTTGCTCCTAACCAGTATTATGTGGAAGTGAGATGGTCAAATGGTTCACTTGTGGTGAGGAATTGCAATTAGAATTGGAAACATGGAGCATAACTTAAAGTATGAACTGGGGAAGCCAACTTGTGGATTGCGACTTATGTGTTTGGTATTTAAGTATTTTAGTGTTGGATGTGTCTCCGGCTGCTCATGGACTATTAGAAACATGGGGCCGCAGAAGATGTAGCGTGATTTCCCTCTTAATTATTCGCAAACTGATGGAACATTTGCCAATATCTGGCGATCCAGATTTCCATCCTGCATATGCAGTGTGTTGCATGTGTATGTTTCCCAGAACTAAGTTTTGGGGATAAAACGTGTATTCAGCACATTTTTGTACTGCATTGTTTCACATGTTTGAGTCTTTAAATATTGATATAGCCCTTGTCCTTTAATATGTCCAATGGTTCATGTGCATTCACACCACCTAAGTGTATTTTATACTCGTTGGGATGTTTGGATCTTTTAGAATTTTTTAATAGAGTGAAGGTTGTACATATTTATGAGGAAGCAAATAGTAATAGTTGATCGCCGACTCGAATTGAGGTGGAGTGATAAGATTTTTTTTTTATTTAAAGAGGTCTCGAGTTAGAATTTTTTTTAATATAATTTTTTTTTAAGAGTTTCTTAGGTGGAATTTAAGACGATACAAATTAATTGATTACTAATAATTCCGGATAATATAGGGTAACTTAAAAGTTGATTTATTTTGGCACAAGGATTGGACGTTTTGTTGTTGATGCCTTTTGGAGGATTTCCTACCTCGGGAAATCTTAAGACAAATTTTTTTTTGAAAAAAAAGCATCTTTTGACAAAAAAATTTCGCTGCCCAACGCATGGCATGGAAGGAATAAAGTGGTCACATTTGAATGGGTGTTAATATTCTTTCCTTGCTGATTAATTAACTGAGTACTTTAGGATTTGTAGCATCCAATTTTGAACCACTTGTTCTTCATTCTTGATATATTCAGAATTTCATGGACTAATTAATTTTAGTTAGACGAGAATATTTTAGATAATTATCGACAAACGCTTTCAAACTTGGTGCAATCTTAATATTCATTTGAATCTTGAAGCAATTGGAAGTTTGCAATACCGTGTTACGAGTTCATGAGCTAGTTGCAAAAATGGACATGTTTCTAACATGAATATATTTAGCTCTCAAATATTTCTTCGAAGTACGTAACAGCAACAGTTATCAAAAGAATTGTCCAATGATGCTTTTGAGATACTACCAGATGAATCAATCAATTATTGGTATCACAACTACAATTATAATCAATTATTGGTATCACAACTACAATTATTTTGTTGGAACTGTTAGGGACGACCATTCGAATTAATTCAATTTCAATTGGATCAGATCGAAACAGCAACAGTTATTAAAAGAATTGTCCACCCTCCGACGATGCTTTCGAGATACTACCAGATGAATCAATCAATTATTAGTATCACAACTATAATTATTTTGTTAGAATTATTAGGGGCGACCATCCGAACCAATTCAATCTCAATTGGGTCAGATCAAATCGTTGATCGAGTTGGATTCGAATCTACCCGATCATCAATGGGTCGGATACGGTTCAATTTTTCGAACTCAATTAATCCAACTCAACCCGATAACCCAAATTTTTATATATTTTTTATTAAATTTGAACCAATTTATTCTTGATAAAAAATTTATATTACTTTAAAAATAAAATATATTAAGAATGTAATGTTATATTCTTTAAAATCATTACAAATTTTTGAAAAAGTATGATTCTTTTTTTAAATATAATTAGTGTTAAATATTATAAATAAATAATAAAAATATATATGAAAAAATTTAATCGGTAAATCGATGACTTGATCTAATGACAATCGAGTTGGATCGGATTCGATGATTAATTTATCATCAATTTGATCTAATTCAACTCGAACAAAATCAATTGAGTTGAGTCGGATTTGAAATCGGGTCGAGTTTGTGAACACCCTTAGGAATTGTGCGAATGGATACGAAAGAAAAGCATAAGGCGACGGACTAAACACTAAACCACGGCACCGCAAGCAGCAACTTCTAAACATGAAAGTTTGATGGGTAAAAACACGCGTTGACTACCAACACACAAGTTCTAAAAATCGTTTTGAATTGACAAGGTAAAAACACGAAATTTGATCCTTAGTCATATTTTTACTAAAGTCTCGTTGCCGTCTAATTACGATCTTGAAATCATCACATAGTTATAAGATGGAGTTTTGAAAGAACTCTTACTGACAAAAGATTTATACTTGCCCTCAAAGAAAAGAACTTCTAAATTAATTATACACAAAATAATTACTGATTCACCTATAAACAATTTCATACAGGACGAGGACCAGTTTTCTATGAATCTGATGATGAATAAACCAAGGTATTATAAGAAGCTTTGGGAGCAAATCGAGGAGAAAAAATATGTATAAAAAAAGACGAAGTTCCTTGCTTCAAGCTGAGTACCAACACACGTTTTTTTTTCCCAAAAAAGATAAAATAAAATAAAGCATGCAAATGGACTTCACTTTATTCAGATTTGCCAGTACACTATCTTTTATAAAAGTACTAGCACCTGATTTCATATTCTCCGAGTATTTGGACATTGCCTTGCAAAAATGAGAGAAAAATCAATAAATCCAACTTTAACTCGAGTGTTGAGAATATTAAGATTCGGCGCACCATCCAGATATGGAACAATAATCTCTCACGAGTCTACCACTTATTAAATATTCACTTGATCGAAAGGTAAAGGTCAGAAGCAAGAAGAATTGATAAAGCTTGCAACAAAAAAAAACTTCCTTATTTGCCTTCAAAAAAAAACTCCTTATTCACACATTGTGCATCCTATAAGTAGGAGGAAGAAGGGCAAACATATCGATAAAACAGATTAAAAAGAAACTGATACTCTATTAGAAACACATCAAGAAAACAACTGATGTCAGTGTACATAAAAAAGTTTTTACAACATAGAAATAAAGGTAGAAAGAAACAAAAATCACCTAACAAAATATAAGAAATAAACTATATCACAGTTGACATTTGGTTACTTGCTATCTCTCACAATTATTGTCAAAGACTAGATCATAATCAATGGTTTGTGAAATAGACATCGTGCCACATCATAAGTAAGAAAGATCAATTGCGTCTCTTTCTCAATGATTGCCAGAAGATTCTAGAATGTTAAAACATATAATGATATGCCTACACAGTAAGAAATGTGTTGGTCCTGGTCTTTCATTATTAGTCCAGAATCTGCCACATGAAAGACCAATACATGCACGAGTCTATCAGTCTTCCATGTCTAGCTTTGATGATGTCCTTCAAGTTGCAAACTACTTCTTGATGCATCCCTATGGTCATATCAATAATGAGTCATCATATATAATAATGCAGGATATGTTAAAAAAATCCAAGATCACGAAGTACTCTTTAGTTCCACACGTTCAGTATGCAACAATTCCAACAGACGATAAGCAGTCAGTGAAATATTATCATCGTCATGAAAATTCTTGTGTATAGAAGATAAATTATGTGAGGTGATCCTTGGGTAATAATGAAACAAAGTTAGCGAATTGAAAGACTTAACTAGGACAATGTCTATTAACAATCCGTCATCATCCTAACGAGGCAAGAAAAAAACAAAAAGAGAAGACACAGGTATAATCGACACAGTAACCGAACAAACAGTCCAGTTCAGAGAGATAGGGGAAAAATTACAAGGGTACCTTGTCATCAAGTAGCAACCATCTATGTAGCTCTAACAATTCTTCTATCAGATGATCATGCAATACAAGAGAAAACACTCGATGAAGTCTAAATCACAAAGTAACCTTTAGTTTTTCCTTCAACCTCATATCATACTCAATTTTTTTTTCATTAGCATGAGCATATTGAACCAGTTTATATTTTTATTTGCTCCTAGTAACAAAAGTACATAGCTGAGCATACATAAGAGAAAGAAAAAAAGAATGCAACAATCGAACATGTTATATTCTTCTGCAGAAACATGTTCACTCAAGAAAGATTTCAGAAGATATTAATTGCATATAAGATGTTCTCACCCTAATTCCACAAACCTCAGAGCCTGTTGGTACTCGAGACTTGACCTTTACAAAGAGAAGGTGATATAAGCTTACGATCAACTTGACAATTGAAGTTGACAATTTAGAGAGCTCCCAATCTTCCATTACCATTACCATTATTCACAAGAAAAATATATCCAAAGCAACCAACATCAATATTAAGACATTTCTCGACCTTGACAATTTTATGCTTCATCGTTTTCTCCTTAGTTTCAACCAACTTTTCTACTGAGAGAAATTTCAACTAACTTATTATGGCATATTAACATATACCTGCTTCTTATATAGTAGAAATGGACTTCAGAGAAATAAATGCAATAGCTGGTCAACAACCGGAGAGCAAGAACACAATCTAGATGAAATTATTCACTTTCACTGACGGCTTATCTTTTTTCTTTCAAACTTAAAACCAGTTGTGGTCCTAAAAATATCCCTTCATATGTGAGCACATAATATATGAAGTATACAACAAGCCAACCATGCGAATGTATATGTCCAGTAAACAGCACATTAATGCTTTCCACATTTTGAAGGGAATAGATGATTGATTCTACTCCAGACAAATCATAATAAAGTAACAAATTAACTAACTAGTAATTAAATTAAAATATCATGATACATGGATGACCAACGAAAGAAGAGTGGACAGAAAAAATGGTCGTTGAAAGAGAAAATAAAAGAAGTAATGCAGATTATGAGCAGAGTGCAACTGTATTACAGAAGAAACAACTGTATTACAGAAGAAATAATATATTTTTGTTTACCAACAAGAAGAAGAACATAAATGTTTCTTACAATTTCAAAGTATAAACCAGAGTGAAAAAAATAGGAGAAAGATATATCAAAGTCGCTTATATGGGCTATCGTACAGTTGGTTTAAACTAGAAAGCATGGAGATAAAATAAGTTTCGACAGCCCTCCAATCTAACTGTATCAGTCACCTCCTGGATCCGTTGAATGATACCTAACTCTTAGATTAGATGCATCCAGAATATTTATAATGTATGGAAACATCATTACACATAAGTAGGGTGTTAGGCTCACCACTAATACCAACATCAAACTAAACTAAGGTATGGAACATGGTTTCAGATTAATGCATGCCATCACAAAATATCCAAACCGAAATTTCTCCAACTTCTAATACTCACTGCCTGACTAAAAGCATACAATGAATAATACAGAATATGAGTTTAATAAACAACTCTAATAATTAATGCTAGTTCACTTTTGGATAGTCAAAATTTGTCCTGATTTCAAATAATCACTGCCTAACTAAAAGCATATGATTTAATATAGAAAGTTAATTTGATAAACAACTCAAATAATTAACTCCAGTTCACTTCTGGATAGTTAGTAAAAAAAGTGAATGAGATTTAACCTCAAAATCTCCAAATTGGAGAGAGAAAAACAGCTTAGCTCAATTACAGTTTGGAACAAACACAAAATCAATCCAATCAGTAATGTCAGTGTTGAGAGCGTGGCATAAACTTAAAAAGTAATTCACAGCCTGAAGAAGCTCGTTCAACATTACGAAGTTCATTTAACGGCCCAGGTATATCAAGATCAAGCTTTGTTACATCTGTGCTACCCTGACCAAGTCTATCAGGCTCATCAGAATCCACACGGCAGGTCATCTCCATTTTCTTAAGCATTCTTGCATTCAAAAGTATGAACCTCAACAGATGAAGCAGGGTAGCATTCTGTTCATCCATCCCTCGAATATATATGCTCAAAAGGGAGTGATCAAAGCAGTAAATAGGCCCCTGTCCTTCCAAGTACTCCTCCGGAGGATTGGCGTTGCGATCATATTCGATTACGTTCTGCAAATATGATATATAGTCAGTCTACTCCAATTATGACAGTAACATGTAGCTAACTTCAAATGTGCTACACCACTTACATTCAGCACTGTTATAGAAATGGTAATCAAAACTGGAGCGCTCCTCAGCAAACAAGCAACCCCTTCAACTGCATCTGGATTCTTGTTTTCTATACACAAATCTAGTTTCTGAAGTCTCGTAAATGGTTTGCACAGTGATGTGGGCATAGATACATTGGACCAACACTGCAAAGAACAAACAAGCACCCCAAATCAATCATCAAGTCGAGAGCATATTTTTGTAAATGCAAACATGGAGCTAAATGCCACCTCCACAATTTCCCCTCGCATGACCAGCAATTTGACACCAGCGAGATCATGAAGCAATTCCATGACATACGGGCCCAACCTGTCCGTGTCCCCGTACTCCACCTCGTTGCAGAGGTCGACGGCGGCGCACTGGAGGCAGGGCGCAAAGAGGACACGAACCTTGGGGGAATCATCCTCCATCATGATCGCCTTCAAGCTCTGGAGGCTGGCGGAGCGGACGGCGATGGTTCCGGGGTCGAACACGTAGCCGGTGAGGAGGTCCGACCGGAAGTACACAGTCAGGGAACGGAGGCTCTTGCACCCAGCGATAAGCGCCTCGATATCCTTCCTGGCCATGTCGACGTTGACGAGATTGAGGGACCGGAGGGCGTCTAGGCCGCCAGGGAACAAACCCTCGGGGAGGACGACGCGGCACCACGCCAGCTCCAAGGACCGCAGCGCGCGGAACGGAGGGATGGTGATGGGGACCTTGAGCAGGAAGCTGGTGTTGAAGAGGCGAAGGATCCTGAGGGCGGGCTCGGGCGCAGATGCAGACGCAGAAGCCGACGGCGAGGATGAGAAGGATCGGAGGATGCGGTCGATGTCGGCGGCGTGCTGGGCGCAGAGGGGTTGGCAGATGGCGAGGGAGCGGAGGGAAGGGAGGGGGGGAAGGGAGTCCGCGACGTCGGACCAGTAACGGGCGGGGAGGCGTACGGAGCTGAGGAAGTGAAGGCGGGAGACGGAGGCCCAGGCGCGGCGCCACTGCCGGGAGAGGACGGCGGTGCGGGCGGCCTGGTCGGCCGGGAGGAGTGAGAGGATGGAGGCCTTGAGCTCGTCGGGGAGGGAGGAGATCCGATCCTCCTGCGATGAGGCCGCTGCGGCGGAGGCGGCCGCCGTAGACACCTCCTTTTCTTCCTCGTCCGCCATGGTCGCCGCGGGGAACGAAGCTGCGAGGAAGGAGAGGAAGAGTGGGAGGGGTTGAGGATTAAACAAATTAGAACTTTATATTTGATTAAAGAATGGTTCCATGGTCCAAGAAGTGCCATGTAGTGAGGTGTACTATTAAGTATCAATTAATTAATTGTTTATTAATAATATTATAAAATATGGTCGTCGGTGTGGTGTGGTCATATCCGTCCGGTGGAGTGCGCAAATTATAAGAATATAAACATAACCTCTTTTTTGGTACACTATTCATACTCTCTTATTTATTTATTTATTTTCTTCTATTCGTGCAGCCGTCCCGTGATAAACATGTGCACAGGCGTGAGTAGTAAAGTGATTTTAAGGTTTAAGTTTATTTATTTCTTTTTTCAGGCATATCAAGTACTAACCCTGAACCTGGCATAAATTCCAAATCAAAATTCTGCCATGGCCTATGCAGATGAATTGGAATTTAAACCGGGTCCGAAGAAGGTAAAGGTAAAGGTAAAGAGGGAAAAAAATTCTTGAATTGAATCGAAGTGACTGGAGAACAATAAGAGAGGAGGGATGAGAAGCAGCACTCTAATTTTTTTAATGTTTTAGAAATATACTTGGCCATGATAAAATATTTTTTTAAGAGCGCTATATCATTATATGTATTAATTTTATAATTGACTTTTTATCAGTCAATAATATATAGAAAATAAAAACTTTCAAAATTAAACCTCTTTTATAAGATAAAATTATGCGAAATTCTTACTTAAGATAAATTATCTCAAAGTTAATTATTACCACTAGATGAAAAAATTAAAATAAGAGATATCATAACTAAAGATTACTAAATTAAGTGCAAACTACAATCGTCATTTGTCATGAGCATCGATAGTAGCATTCCCTATCAGCATTCTATCACTGTAGATCACTCATATGTTGCATTCAATACCAGAAAAAATATCCATCATGAACTATAACGACTAATAATGTAAGACAATAGATAAATATGACATGATAAATAAATTTAGAAATAAAATTAAAGACATGAAAGTCAAAATATTAGCTTTCTTTAATTATTTTTAACATACTTTAATTTCATATCTTTCTTTGTATAAGGAGCATAATATCCTAAATAATTACACCTTAAGTAATTCATATAATTAAGAGTTTAGATTGAGTTAACTACTCTATTTGGAATCAAATTTAAGTTAATTATGATATTTTATTTATCTATGAGTTATTATCTTAATTAAAAATTAAAAAAAATTAAGGTTACAATGGATATAGATAGAAAATTAGTGGTAAAAAGTGGATTTAGAGGTATATATATAGGTGTAATACTGACTTAAAGTCGGTTAGTAAAGTAAATGGTTTGTCTTTTATTTTATTTATTTATTTACTTAAGATATTACATGTAAATAAGAAACTAATCCCCATTTGAATTTAAATAAAATATTTATAAAATTAAATTCCAAAGAAAAAAAATTAAATTTTGGGTCGAAGAACAAAATCAATAATTTTATAGATTTTTCGTTTTTGTCCCTTCATTTAACCTAACTAAAATTCTTCCTAAAATTTATTAAAAATCATATTTAGTACACTTTAACATATATGAACAATTACCATGATTTCAATTTTCCAAATTCTAAAGTTTTTAAAAATCATATTTTCATACCTTAGTCTGATTTCGCTAATTTTTAGCATATGAAAACTGAAACTAGAATACATCCTTTAACACACATATGATGGTAGATATTAACTATATAAATACACAATTAACATTTATAATATCATATAAATTATATCATGGATATCACATGCTACCCTCTTAAAATGAATTTCGTTCTCGAAATTAATGTACCTTATTGATGAAACAGGATATTATGAAAGAAGTTCAGAAATCAAAGTTTTCAATTCATTCTGGCAATACAAAAATATTTAAAGATCTCCAACAAAATTTTTAGTGGAAAAACGTGAAGAAGGAAATAGCAGAATTTGTCTCCAAATGTCTATTGTCAACATGTTAAGATTGAACATCAAAGGTCATTTGGGTTACTTCAATTTTTGGAGCTACCCGAGTGAAAATAGAAACATATTACCATGGACTTCATCATGAGTTTACCAAGGACAAAAAAGAACCATGATATAATATGGGTAATTGTAGATAAATTAACAAAATCAGTCCACTTCTTACCTACGAAAAATAATCAACCTTCTAAGAGTTTTGCATATCTCTATGTTAGAAAAATAGTGAGACTACATGCTATTCTAATTTCAATTTTGTCAGATAGAGATCCTTGTTTCACTGCTAGATTTTGGAGAGAATTACAAGATGCATTTGGTACTAAGTTAAAATTCAGCACAACTTTTCATCTCCAAACTGATGGACAGACTGAAAGGACAATTCAGACTCTTGAAGACATGTTGTGTGCATGCTCTTTGGAGTGGTTTGGTAGTTGGGATGAACACCTACCATTAATAGAGTTTGCATATAATAATAGTTAGCATTCTAGTATTGAAATAACACTATATGAAGTTGTATATGGTACACCTTGTAGATCTCCTACATGTCGGAGTGAGGTAGGAGAAAGAAAGTTAATTGGGCCAAATATTGTGAG
>LTAE01001239.1:47765-59380 GCA_001647135.1 Pontederia paniculata | reverse complement strand
TTTTATAGAGGCCGCCACCGCGTAGCACTCCGCCCACCATCCGCGACCGTCACCGTGCGATCGCCGCACGGACGAGCGTCGCCCCTCGACGCTCGTTTCCTCTTTCGTTCGATAGCTCAATCAACGCGCAATCCGCGCATTATATGTATCTCCACGTGCCTGGCACATCCACGGACGGGGAGCGCGATCGTCGCTCCCACTCACGCGATTCCGCGTTCGCGTCACGGCCGTGATCCGTGTGATCACGGCCCGTCCGTCACGGTCGTGATCTCTGCGATCACGACCTCACGTGCCCATCACGGCCGTGATGACTGGTCGTGGGCCGTGATGTACTGTCACGCCCGTGATCATCTATCACGGCCTGTGACCATACTGGTCACGACCCGTGAGATCCTATCACGGCCCGTGACCATACTGGTCACCTTACAACACTTAAGTGTCAATCACTTTTGACTTTGGAGTAAATTAACCTCACATAAAGCATCATTTTTATTTGAAATGTTCAATCTTTACTTTTTTTTCTCTTGAAAATATTAATATGTTCAACTCAGAGATCCTTTTAAGATGGCTCTTAAGAAAATATTTTGAGAATATAATGAAGTTGTAAATTAATTGATAGGTCACCGACAATCAGGGGCGGAGGCAGAATTATTTTGAGTGGGTTCACTATATTTTGATTAAAGATAAAATCCATAAAAAAAATAAATGAGTGTTAAAATTTATAAAAATTTTAAAAATATTATCAATAATGAAAGAATATATAACTATCTAGATTAAATTACATAATGCATGATAATTATATAAATATATTAGATAAAATTGGTTAAAAAATTAATCAACATAAATATAGTAAAAATAATGTATTAAAACGTAAAAGAAATTATGTCAACAATGATTTCGTAATAAATAAAATAGTATGAAACTTTTGTTAAAGTAATATCTAAAATAATTAAAAACAAAAATATAAAGAGTTTACTATATGATTGAAAAATATTGATGAATTTAACTTAAGTGAGAAGAGAGAAAAAAATGCAAAAGTATAAATAATATAAAATACTTAAGCACAATATATTATATATATTTTTTTATAATTTGACATAACATGTTATGAAAGAAAATTTAAATAAGAAAAAATAATACACTTTCATTATATATTAATGATGCAACATAAAAAGACAAGTTAAAGATTTTAAAAAATTAAGAGAATACATTAAAAAAGAAATTAGTGTAAGAAAAATAAAATTTATTATATGTCTTAAGGAAAAAAAATGGTTGCATGCTGTAAAAGTGGGCCAACCGAATATAAGAGTTAAAAAATAAAAAATAAAACAAAATAAAATCAGCAACAAAATGTGGGCACCATTGGATTCGAGCCCTGGTGGACAAAAGCTTATAACACCTGCTCTACCACTTGGTCATCTGATCAGATCTGAAAATTACAAACCTAATATATAGCGCCGCCATTGCCGACAATATCTATAGCCAAGTTTTGTTTGGATGATGGAATGAGCCTTTGATTTTTAAGATTATTAGTATCTAATTAATTTAAAATTAAAATATGAAATATAACAATAAATTTTTATAATAATTTTAAAAATTAAACATGAAGCTACTAGCACATCATCATCCTTAGAACCTCGAGTTATTTTTATGTAGCAAAATATATATGGAGAGAAATGATTTATTAAATTAATGACTTGAATTTTGAAATGAGATTAATATCAAAATTATACTCCAAAATTATTATTATTATTATTGAAAGAGGTTTCTTCCTATCTGATCAAACTGAACTAAGATCTTAGAAAAACAAATCAAACCATCACATTTTCCACTTTTATTATTTCAGTTAAAAGTATATTAAAGAAACATAAATTAAAATCAATGTAGTATAAACGTTGAAAATAGAAACATTAAGTTCCTCTTGAATTTGGAATTAACGCGTTTATAATATTCCTACTGCTGAAGCCTAAATCAATGAAATATTTGAGTATCTCACATACTAGTGCCTTGAAATTTATAAGAACATGAGACATGCATGTTCCAAAACCGGAAGTTGTTTCTTTTTTTGTTGGAATAATGCATTTTTTTAACAATTTAGTCACTAAATCTATTGACATTATTAATATATTAATTCCAATTCCAATGAAAAGATAATTTGCATTTAAAGTCTCGACCTTTTTAAGATTCTAGCCCACTAAAAAAAAGAAAAAATATAAGTAAACTAGGATGATGTAGCACGCGGCTCGAGACAAGCCCACTAAATTGGGCCTTCAAATATGAGTAACTCCAGCTATTAGTTGGGCCCTTTCCGTAATATATTGGGCCTTAAGTTGGAATCCGTTTAGCCCATAACTCTCCGTGTCGTTGTGGTCGTCTTCTTCGTCGTTTCCGGAGTTCGTCTCCGACTCCCAACTCCCTCTGCGCGCAGCTCCCCATCCATGGCGGTGGCGCAGAGCACCGGCAACAACAACATCCCCATCTACGAGCTCTTCTGGTCCCTCGTCGAAAAGGCCGACCGCAAGTTCTCCAGGGTTCGCGATCTCCCAAGTTTGGGCCGCAATCGGTGAGCAGATCCCTTCTTCGTTCGCGATCGCGAACCCTAGAGATGATCCTCTTCTCATATCCGATTTTTCTCCATCTCCTTCGCGAATTCCAGGAACGATGAGCATTTCCAGAAGGCGTTCACGCTGTACACGCAGTTGTGGAAGATGCAGCAGGAGCACCGCCAGAAGCTGGTGGACGCCGGACTGCAGCGGTGGCAGATCGGTGAGATCGCCGCTCGGATCGCCCAGCTGTACTACGGACAGTACCAGCGCAGCAGCGACTCTTCCTACCTCGCCGAGTCCTACATGTTCTACGAAGCCATCCTGTCCCGCGAGTACTTCAGGGATCGCGGCGGCGGTAACGCGCAGCAGGAAACGGCCCTAGCCACCAAGCAGCTCAGATTCCTCGCTCGGTTCCTGATCGTGTGCCTCGTGCTCGGGCGCCGTGAGATGGTCTCGCGCCTCATAGGGATGCTCCGGACGCTGGTGGACGAGTGCAAGAAGAGCTTTCATGTTAGTCTTGATAAGTATTACTGCGTATGATTTGCATTGGAGGGTTCAGGATGAATTAATGCCTGCTTTAAACTTGAGCAAATTTTCTTTTGTCTCGAATTGGATGACTTCTGCAGGTGAATCCATGTGTAGAAATGGCATTTGATACTTGCATAAGTTTGCAGCGTCTTAAACCATTTTAGTTTTTATTTGTATCTATTCTTGAATTTAACAACAAGAATGAAGTAAAGGGAAACAAGGATTCTGATAAGGAGACGGATGTCACTAATCATTGACGTGTATATGCAGGAATCCGAGTTGAAGGAGTGGAGGCGTATAGTTAAGGAACCACTAAGGTTTCTTAAATTTGATACGCCTTTTATGAATATGAGACCACTAAGGTATAGTTTTGTGTTTGATGTGAATCCGGATTTCCTTCCGGTTTCTAGATTGAGCTGCAAGAGGAGACAACTGGTTTTACGAGATGCTATTCTGAGCAGCTATTGGCGTAATGAGGTTAGTTGCGCTTTTTACTTCCCTGTTTATTCTATGAAATATCAAGGCTTTGAAACTGGTTTTATTGGATGCTTCATGTTCATATTTCTTTAGATATTTTTAACATCTGACTTATGTGATGTGGCCAGGTCAAGTTCGCGGAGCTGACTCTGGATACTTTCAGGATGCTTCAGTCTGTGGAGTGGGAACCATCTGGTAGGTTTGCAATGAGGAATAATCCTGACAGTAGCCAGACTGGATCAGGGAGTATTATATTGCAGGATATTAGAGATGCTGAATTACCGCCAAATCCACGAAAGATGATTTTACATCGTCCATCTGTTACCCATTTCCTCATGGTGAGTCTGTCGGCACACAATTTTTATATGTTTATATATAATATGAACTCTAAGATTTTGATAAAAAAGTTTGTTAGTAGTTGAAACACAATATTTCAAATGTCTTTGAGGGTTTGTTACATGACTCATGACTACTTATGCTCTTATAAAAAAGGTTGATTCACTTGTTAAAATATAAGCTTATCCCTCTAGAAAAAGATGTGAGCTTCTTCTCTCTTATATGCGAGCAGGCTTAGATTGCCTTGCTCCATTTGTCAGTAAAGATTTATGTTAGATTTAGACTAGTTCCATGCATATCTTTTCTTTACTGTTAATGGTGCTTGGATAATTATGGGGAAAGCTGGAATTTTGAATTGTCATGATTCAGCTTCTTTATTAGCATGACCCAAACTTTGGACATGCAATTATATGCCAGAAGGTCATCTCTGGTGTTCATCACATCTTTAAGTCTCTAACTATCTTATAGGTCCTTGCAACGTTATGCGAGGAGCTTCCTCCCGACGGGATCATGTTGTTGTATCTTTCAGCTAAAGGTTAGTGGTTCAATTGAATCATATAAAATTAACTTTTATATGCTGAGAAGATGACCTATTTATCTTCTAATCAATGTGCAGGAGGGCCCGAACAAGATGTTCCCTTATCAGGTTCTGATCTTATGCCAACTGCTGGTGATGATATTACTGAAAGCTTTAGCAATCTTGATGTAGCCTCGCCAGTCACGTCTCCCAGTGAGAGTCCGAGGCATTCGTTGTCTGTGAACAAGGAGAATAGTAAAGTCAACAACTCAAGTCAGGGTGGCTTATGGTTTGGTTCTCGTGGAATTGGAGGTAACTTGTAGATGCTCCCCTACATTTCTAAACCAGATCAAGACGTGTGTAGAGTGTTATACAAGTAATGCATGTTTGAGTCATCCAATTTCATAGATTACGAGTAATTTGTCAAATCAAATAGCTCTGATGCACGCGACACGATTAAAACACTTTGTACACATTTTACCCCTTTTGAAGTTGTTTTGTTTAAGCACAGTGCACACCCTTGTGCAGAAAGGGATTAGTGCAGGTACTGAGGGGCATGACTGCCTTTTCTAAAGTTGGAAGGCTATAGTGGAGAGGCACTTAGTAACCAGTTCAGCAAATCTAAAATCTACATTTGATCCCCTCTTTATGCAGTAGAAAAGAGAACTTAAGCTTCCAAAACTCTTAGCAAATCTATGCTAGATCGAGTTTTAGTTAGCAAAATTTTTTAGTTGCAAATTACAAATTAGTGCCAGCTGTTCTTTTCTTTCTTTTCATTTTGTAACGTGGAATAAACATTACCATCTTGGCCAGGATCAAATTTTGTTTACCCCTGTGATTTGATTCCATTCACAAGAAGACCTCTTTTTCTGGTGATTGACAGCGATAAGAGTTATGCATTCAAGGTATGTTTATTAACACAAAAAATCTTTGTCATTAAAAGTCTTTGATTTTTGTTGTCCTTATATATCTTTGTTCCAACTCAGAAGGCGTTTACCTCGCTATCTGTAGTAGATGTGATCAATGTGGTACAGATGTGGAACTGTTAAAGATAATATAAATATTATGTTTTAAGAAGGTGTAGCCGACCCCACCTAGTGGGATAAGGCTTTGTTGTTGTTGTTGTTGTATGTTTTAAGAAGGTGGAAGGGCACATGGTGAAGATTTTGTGATAGGTTTTTATACGAGATTCAAAAAAACCTGTGGATTTGATAGGTCATTGGCTGATATGCACTAAATATGCTCTCCTGGAAAAAGAAAAAAGCATGAAAATGCAATTACGAGTCTCTTAAATAATCATCTCTGTATGTTAACGATGGTTTAAGAAGTTTCAATGACATGAACATTCTCGTAAAATCGGCAATACTTTTCTGGAACCATGATGGCTTGTTTGACTAAAATTACTTACTTTGGCATGCAACCTTTCGTGATCTTGTTTGTTGATGGTGCCTGTGATTAATATCCAGGCATCAATTCATGCCATGAATTGAAGCTGTGGGAACATTAATATGTTATGCATAATGGCCATCACCTAACGTGTAGTTTGTGGCTGATATATTACAAATGGGCATCATAATAACTTTATGACCCAGAGTAATCATAAAGCAGTGGCATGAATGGATCTTGACAATTGGATGTTCCTTCTAAGCACACCTCATTAACATGGGTGGGGAGTGTTAGGAACATGATTACACATCCTTCTCCCTGCCTTCACAATTAGATCTTATGTTAATTCATAATTTCTAAGATCAAGGATGAAAGATAAGTTGAGCTATTTTCATTTTCTTTTTCTTGGTTTTAGGTAATTGGTTAGTCCTAATTGATCCTTTATGTCATTTTACAGGCTATACATGGGCAAGAGAAAGGAGAAACCACTGCTATGCTCCTTTCTCCGCCCTCTACACCTGCAGCTGCTGTTGATTTCATTCATCACCAAAATGGAAGCTTTTTTACTCTTTTTCTCACTGCTCCAGTTCAGGCATTTTGCTCTTTGATTGGTATTTCTGCCATGAGCATTGATAGGGTAATGTTCAGCTGCATGGCTTCTGCATGCAGATATAGTTCTCTTAAATTACCTTTCTTGTTCTTGTTAAATTTACCTTTCTTGTTCTTTTCTCCTGGTGTTCTTGTCAATAACTGGTGGCGATTGTTCCAGGATATGTTTGAAACCGCTGAGAAACTTCTGTCATTTTCACTGAAGAAGTGGGAAAGCACTTTATTAACTTCTAATGCACTCCATCCAATTTGGATAGAAGCATTAGGTGATCCATTTTTGAGGCGTTTTCTTCTCAGGTATCTTTTCGGATTTGGATATATTCATTTTCTTTGATAATGGACAAAATGAACATCTAGGATAATGAATGGCCATTTATTTCTGATTGTCGAAGAATGTCTTCAAAATTTTATTGGTTCTCAATGTCACGAAATTCCTATCACCTAATTAGTTGTTGGCATTCTCATGGCCATTTCTCAAAGAGGAAAACAGCATTGACTTGGAGGCACCAGATTTAAGGAAACCTTCATCACAACCTTTCAGAATATAATGTAAACCTTACGTACTAGGACATTAATAATTTACCTCAGATGAAGATTTTTGTCAAAAAAAATACCTGTTAGTAGAAGAATTTCATTCACTCTTTGAATAAAACTAGAACTGTGGTGAATGATGAAATTTGATTAATGTCAACCTACACTTTTTGGCATTCCATATCAAGGTTGTCAACTTTGAGTTTCTACCTAAACTCGTCTTTGGGGTGTCGGTAAATTTGATTACATAAATATGTCGAGTTTAGATCTGACATTAATTTAATGATAATAACTTCCAAAACCACATCAAATATATACTAAAATGACTGAAACAGCATGAATAATCCGTAAATCAAAATTCAGAAATTACAAGCTCATAAAAAGTTCAACCTCAATCCACTCAAAGGTTGTCAAGTTCCAGAGTATATGCAGATTCAATAGAAGTCCTATAAATTTATATAGTAAACTTATTTATGTATTAAATAAATATAGGTAAATAATTATATGTTCTATGCCTTCTCAAAAAAATAATTATATGCTCTATATACTTTTTATCTTTTAAGTATTATTATTTTGTTCTCCTCATTACCTTAACTGTCATATCATACCAAATATTGAATTCTCATAATATATTTGTTCATCATATTATTTAATATTTATTTAAGCATTATGGTTCAGAGAATAAAATAGTAAAGAAAAATTATTGGCAATATAATATTAATATACCATTTACATTAATGTTATATTATTCTAAGCATTTTTTACTATTATATTAAGTTATTATAATATCTTTTTTTTAAAATTTTTTGAAAGAAATTATAAAAGAGAAAAAAGTATAAGAAATAGCAAAAAATAAATAGATAAATCATTTTAAAATAGGCTAATATTGCATGTGATGAGATGTGAATATGTGGCCAATCCATACTAGCGACACCCTTAACAAGAACACCACTAAACACAAGTGCCACAGAGTCGCTGAGTTAAGTAATTGACCCGTGCGATTGAATGTATCCATGCAATTTTAATCAGTTGGAACACATTCAGGTCCTAGTTCCCCGCATTTACCATTCTACACTGGGTCAAGTGGAAACATAAAATCGTATGTTTCCAGGTACAAAAACTAGTTTTGACAACCTTATTCTATATCTTGAATATGGTTCGGAAGATGATTTGAAGAAAGGTATTCACCTGTTTAATGCAAAAATTCTAGGGACTCAATTTCAAGTACTAAATATGTAAATGATAATAAACTAAATGTATAATGAAGCAATCTGGAATTATAGTACTCAACCCAAAGACTTCATGCATCATATTCGAATGTTGCATAATCTATTATGATCTAAACTGCTTTGCTTCCTCTTTAAATGCAAATCTAGGTTGAATGTGCTTCAAATTGGTGTTTTGGTCTTCTAAAATGGTGCTATAATGTAACCTGACTGAAGAAATGAATTTGATACTCTGTAATCTTTTGGGATAATTTTTCAAAATAAAAATCCAAATTTTTTTGCCCAAGAATTTATATGCAGTAACCCTTGCATCTACCATTGGTGATAGTGGGTTGGACAGTGAAACAGTGGACGAGAATGTGCTATAAATAGTGGTTTTCATGGATGGTGGACAATCTGGATGATAATGGGTTATAATGACAATGGTTATTCTTGTTGTGATTATCAGTATATGGGGCTTTATATCATATGTTGATGGAGGAGCTAGGTAGCTTGTTGAAATCAGGTGATGGTGAATGTGACAATGAGCATGCTTATGAGTTGATAGGACTAGGAATGCACAAAGTTGCCATGCATACACGAGCGATACTATAACAATATAATGTCACATGGGCAGTATTAAGTAGGTGGTGCCACTGGCTACCATTGTGGGATGCTCAATGAAAGAGTGTTTGGCACATGGCACTCTCAGGTAGTAGTTCAAGTTTTCTTCTGAGAAGGGTAGTTTTGGGATGTTTGTTCGAAGAAGAAATCAGGCTGTGGGGGCAAGATGGATTGCACTCAAGTCTCCTTCTCATCTTGGTATTGCCCTCCAAGTCGGATGCCCCTACCTGTAACCACATCGGCTCTAAAGATGTTTAAGCTGACTTGCCAACAGAAAAAAAGATAAATATTCTCTGAAAAACGGAAAAAAGTAGGTCCTCTGATGCCTATCTCGTATGCAGTCGATTATCTTGAGATATTTCTGAAAACCTTTCATAGTTATACTATTGTGTGTCAGAACTTCGAAATCCTTATGTGATGCAAGTTCTTCCGGAAGCTCCTGTAGGTAGTTTGATATTTGAAGATTACTATGCCCAAAAAAACGCTACGGTTTTGCAACTGAAATTTCATAAGATATAAAAACGTTCTTTTTTGGGGGTCAGAAAAGATTTTTCTTTTGAGAGAGATGACTACACCTACAATGAGGGAAGATGTTGGTATTTTGAAACTATCAGAAAATAAACTGAAACACATGGGGTCTGTTTTTTACATGATTACTCAACTTTTCAGTCAATTCTCAAAAAAAAAAAAAGAAGATGACTTTAGTTTCTCATCTCAGGATCTCATTATATTGGTATTTGTTTTGGATTCATGTTTTGGTAGATGTAATACTAGCATTATTTGGCACATAAAAATTGATAAATAAATGTGAATAATATCTGATGACAGTGCTCTCCTTAAAAATATTTCTTCTGGTGCAGATTTATTTTCTCTCGTGCAGTCCTTGCTCTCTATACACCAACATCACATCAGGAAGAATTCCTTCCTGCCTGCATTCCTGATTTACCTGAACTCGTTGGTCCAGAAAGTTCCATCTCTCAGGCTTCTGTTATGCAGCTGACCAATCTCTTTGATGTTTCCCAGCATTTTGTCTTTTCCAATGGAAATATATTAGAGCCAACTAGTCACACAGATATTCAGGATTCTCATTTTTCAGCTGGTAATGGCGGCCAGCGGAACTAACTATATGTGAGACTGTTTTGTTAGCAAGAGTCTTCTATAGTGATTGATATTCGATCACCCAATCACTGAAAGATTGTGAAAATGGTTCTTTTCTGGTTCTCCAGTTGATGGGCGCTGTACCAGTCCTTATGCGGTTCTCAGATGCACAGTTATATCAAGAAATGGTAAACTTAAATAGGTGTGAATTTCCCATTCCCACCGCTGGCGAATGTACTCGATATTCTGCTGTCAGTTATCTCATTCATGACAGGTTAGCTCTCTTTGGTACTTGCAACAGCCATATAAACATTATGTCTCAAGCGGCCTTGTTTCGCTCTGTAGATGGCACTGTTACTCATCGTTACCATTATACATGTTGATGTTTTGGGCTTTTGCAATTTGTTTTAATAGCGACATTTACCATTAACTTTATATACAAGAAAAATCTGAAGGCTTTGTACTGTTTGCTGCTGAGTTACAATGCATAAATCCTTTGCTCTCGTAACTATTAAAGCCTCGGAAAAATATAGGGTTGTGGAGAAAACTTGGGGCACAAAATTCCTTTAAGAAAACTATACATTTACATACTTGGGGAATAAAATTCCTTTAAGAAAAATATGACATTTATAATGTGATACATATTTTTTACTTTTGGATATAAAATTAATGACATATTTGATGAGTTTTCTTTCTTATCAACTTTTAAGATCTATGCTTAGATACATCACACCTTATCACCTCATCCATACGAAACATAATCAAGGTACGTCTGTCGTCACGAAACTTTATCAACTCATACATATTGCGTCGTTATCCCCCTCCAGGTTCTATATGTTTTGACGGGGATACATAAATATTTGATCTTGTTAATATTTGTCTCAGTATTGGGGGTAGTTTTTCCCGTATCGCTTAGAATATTACATTTTGTCTCAACCAAATCGATGAATCCTATAAACTCGCTTGTTAATAAAATAAAATATCGACTATATTTGGAAGGATTTTAGCAAGGGAATTAAATCGAATGAGAGCTATTCTTATCCTTTCATGGTACATTGTGAAGAAAAGAAACATAAGATCTGTAGTGTCCTTTCTAAAAGAAACTATTTTTAGAAGGCTTGTTGGACAGTTGATGTATGCATAATGCGTCAATAATTCATCAAATATGAATTTCATCTGATTGCCGACTATAAATTTCATCGTATGGTTCAGATGTGTTTTGTACTTTGTGGTGCGAGACGTTCATCGTTCTCTTTCATTATTTTCAGGTCGAGTGTCTTGCAGCCCGTAATTAGAGGAGACAAAGCGGAACTATATATCCAATAAAATTCACTTTAAACCATCTTTTTTTTTTTACTTTAAATTGAACAAAAAATCATAGGTTTTATCCGTTAAATTTAACATCCAAATACCCATTCATAAATTTTAAACAAAGCTAGAGAACACGAGGACTATAAGCAGCAGTGCTTACTCTAAATTTGATCCCACAACACTATCCAACAAAAACCCACCTGTTGCACGACCGAATCTATAATAAAGCATTGGATCCACATCTTCTCCACCACTCGAGGAAGAGGAAGAAAGCACAACAAAAGACACAAATCTATCTGTCCAAAATTAACTTGACCTCACGAGGCTGCGTGGTCGACATGCCCTCATCATCTTTTGCCCCTCCCCAACAACTACTTATGACACATCGAAGTCTAAACATATAATAATAATAATAATAATAATAATAATAATAATAATAATAATAAT
>LTAE01001239.1:31444-47487 GCA_001647135.1 Pontederia paniculata | reverse complement strand
CAACCCCGGCCGGTGCTGCGGGGTCGACCGCAGCTGGTCCGGCGGCCTGGCGCCTCCGCCCTACGCGCACCTGAGGAGCAGGCAGCAGCCGGCGGCGGCCTCGGCGACGGAGGAGAAGGGCGGCCGCCGGCGGGGGCACCGCAAGGTGTCGAGCACGGGGAGCCCGCTGCTGGGCGGCATGGACGTGCGAGGGGCGGCGGAGGAGCCGCGGCTGGTGCGCAGCCGGGGCATGCGTCGGGATTGGAGCTTCGAGGACCTGTGCAACAACGCGGCCGCCGTGGGGGATCCCAGGAAGGCGTACGCGTAGTATATATTATTATTAAAAATTGTTGCAGGATGAGAGGAAGGCAAAAAATGAAGAAGAAGAAGAAGAAGAAAGTATTGCATGCACGTTGTTGCGTCAATTAATTAATTCGACGTACCGGCCGTCGAGTTTTGGGGTTGCACGTAGAAAATGCTTTTAAAATTCATGAATGCATGCATGTACGCAATTCCATTGATTAATCGATAAAAAATGTTAAATTTAATTTTCTTTCCCTGCCATTTTTCGTGATTCTTTCCGCGACAAATCCAACTCTTCATCTTTGTATTCTTCTTCTTTTTTTTCTTCAAAACAATTTCTTCCATGCGTCGTTTGTGAGAATCGATGTATGATAAGTGTTGTATATCATATAATTATACAAAATGAGCTTAATTTATTGTAATTACGGCGCTGATGCAGAAAACAAACAATTTTCAACATGTATTGTTTTTTTTACAAAATAGAATGATTTTACTTTCGAAGACGAAAAACTTCCATTATTTCTTTAAATTCTATATTTTGTCTTTCTATATCATATGGAGGCTCATATTTCTAGTTCAGTCTTAAGTGGATATTTTGTTCAAATTATGGGATCGTATTAAAACAATAGATTCATTACTAAGTTTATTATTGGAATTCTCTATATTTTCGTTGAGTATACTCTGAAAACATAGATATGGTAAGTGCGAAGGATTTTGCTGCTGCTATACCATGATATTGGGAGCTAGCTGCCTGACTCATTTCCTAACAACAATATGATGTTAACAACGTTGTTCGTGTCTCTACTCAATTTTGGTTATTGAATGCAACATGAATCTAAGTATGAACCTGTTCATCCCCGATTTTCCTTCTTCTAAGGATGTTATTGGAGGTCAATAAGTCAAAACCACGGCATTGGGGGTAGGGGGTGTTGACCCATTAAAAATTATTATAATTTGTTTTGTTGATTATTATATGATGATTTCTTAATTTTCAGTACTAGCCTTCAAATTTTTCTATTCAATGAGCAAGCTTGATCACTATGCCCCCTTAATTTGTGAGGCAGCACCTCTTCTTCCGAAACAATTACTAGCTATTTTGTCAAATTTCTTATTAAAGAGAGTTATCTTATGCCTCCATATAAGAAGTGCGCAATCAATGCTTTGATCAAGAATGTATGAATTTTGAACATATCACACATGATCAGATGTAGAGTGCTCTCCAGAATCTTATGTAGATTCAGACCGTTTTTTTACTCTTAGTTTGAAGAAGATCCTTTTCATATCCTTGATTCACATGTGATTCCCGGTTTTCAGCTCAAAGTGTAAGCTAGTGATGCTAAAAAATAAGGTGCATCTTGAATTGAAATTAGAGAATCGTGATTAAAAAAAGACCGTTCTGCTACTGAATCATGAAATATGTTCTCCTGCATATTACAATATATATTTAATTAATTATTGTTGTTCTTCCACCAACGGGGTGGTGGCGCAGTTGGCTAGCGCGTAGGTCTCATAGCTGTTTGAGTTATCCTGAGGTCGAGAGTTCGAGCCTCTCTCACCCCATTGTTTTTTTTAGTAAATCCCTCCATTTTAATTTTTTAAGCATGTTCACTCTGGTCAATGGAATTTTAGTAATTTCTACCCCCAAAGGAACAAAGGAAGAAAAGATAAAATGGAGGGATATAAAAATATGTCATTGACCAGAGTTAACAAAAGAACCAAACATATACCAACTCTGCTCAATGGAATATTAGTAATTTCCAGACCAACATCACATAATGGTTGCACCTGCCAAGTTAGCGGGGGACATAATTAATTACTGTCATACATAATTTTCTTAGTTTTTTTAAGTGTCTATTTTTTTTACAATATAAACGCTCAAATATGTTTTCTTATGCCTCTTGTGGAAATTTGATACTAAATCACTAAGCACAGAAAAAAAAGAAGAAAGACCAAAAAAAATGTCGTGATCAAGCAATCTCTTCAAATATGTCATGATCAAGCAATCCAAAGTCTTTGTTTTTTTGGGTGAAAGCAATCCAAAGTCTTTGATCTTTGCTAATCTTTCTTTTCTGAAAAGTTGGTGCCAGACATCTACCGAGTCCATTGCAGCAGCACAAGGGAATCAATTTTGCATACGTCCACTTAAAGCCTGAATGCCTTCAGGCACGTCCATTGTCATGTCAGACCGCAATCTGTCCAGATTATTTGAAGAGCATCTTTTGGCAAATCATAACAAATGATTGGTACAGTGTTTGGAGAGCACAGGCCCTCAAAATCTTTGGACAACATAAATGCATACAGTATCCCAACTTTGTCATGTGAATGATAAATCTCATTGCATATACAGATTATGAGAGAGAGAGAGAGAGAGAGGAGAGAGAGAGAGAGAGAGAGAGAGAGAGAGAGAGATGTCTCATCCTGTACCTATCTGACAACAACTGATAAGATACTGCCAGTCTCACTCCCCGTTACTCTCCATTCTGTTCCTCCTGTTCTTTTTCGTGAGCTCCTCAAACAAGTTCTCAAATTGTTGGCATCGGCGATGTTTGCATCCAAAACCAGGTACGATGTTAATCATTACAAGGTCACTTGCAATGGCTGTTCAAAAGTTTTGCTTTCCATCTTTTGATTGATTCTGCTATCAAGTTGCCTTCAATTCATTGGGCACCAGCTACACATAATGCTCACTTACAGTGGGTTTCCTTGAGCTTTACAGTTCTAGTTTCCCTCACAAGTACAGCTGATGTTAGTTAAGTTCAAGAATTTCCTCCAAAATGGCATTTTTTTCTGCTCTGAAGCTCTACTCTTCATTTTTCTTTTCTTGTCTGCGTTGATGGACCTCAGTCCAGTGCATTCTTTTGTGTGGTTAGATTAGGGCACTGATATTTGTGGCAGTAACAGGTCTGGTTTATCTGATGTTTCAAGCAAGACTTCTAATGCTAACAAGATAAGAAGAAGTAGATCTGCAAATTCAGATTTTGCTTCTCCTTCTCATTGCTGGCGCAAAGACCGCGTCTTTTGGCTGAGCGGTCCGTCAGAACAGCTGAATCCACTACTTCGAACATGGCTAACACCACTTCTGATGTAAGGAATTGATAGCATTTAAATTTCAGGTCCACGTCCATATTTTTTTCCCCTCAACTGCTTGGTTTAGTTCCCTATGTAAAGGAATTTTTTTTGCTAATTGTTCTCGACATTGATTTGTGGGTGTAGTGAGTGCCACTGAGCCCAAAAATATCAGAGTTGCAGGCCAAATTGGATGTCATTGAGCAGGACTTGAAGAAGACGAAGGAAAAGTTGGTTCATGTTGAACAAGAGAAGAATCAACTTATTCTGGAGCTGAAGGAGTCCAAACAAATGGCAGATGAAGCAAATCAGAAGCTCGAAGAAGCCATCATCACTAAGAAGAAGCAGGTCGAGAAGAAGTCGGACATTGACAGATTCGAAGCCAGCGAACTGGCGCAAGGAGGAACTGGGACTGACTGGATAAAGGAGAACCATCACAGCGAACTGGAAAGCCTAAAAAGGCAGCATGCACTTGATGTTTCAGCACTGCTTTCTGTGATTGAGGAGCTCCAGAAGGGGAAACATGAATTGCTTAACACAATTGATGCAAAGAACACAGGTCTGAGCTTTGCTGATGATGCAAAGAACATTGCTGAAATGAACGCGGAGGAGGAACCCTTATCTGGTGAAGTTAGCCATCCAAAAGCACTGCTTGACTCCAAGTTAGATTACAGTAACAAAGAAGCAGCACAGATCATTAAAAAGTTAAACTTTGAAGTTGACTCTCTCAAACTTCGACTTGGAAGAGCAGAATTAGCCGAAGAGAAGTTGATCGAGACAACATTATTGTCGGAACGTCTGCAAGCTGAGTTGAATGATGTGAAGTTGTCTGAATCTAATGCATCTAAGCTGGCTGATGTTTGGAGAACGAAGGCAACATCGCTGGAGGCACGTCTGGAGGATGTTCAGCAGGCCAAGAGATGTACATCTATCTCTTTGGCATGCAACGTGAAGAAATTGGAAGAAAGCAGCACCTTGTTGCAGGATGCTGAAACTGAGATAATGACTATTAAAGGAAAGATGGAATTCTTGGAGATTGAGGTGGCTAAGTACAAATTTTCACTCAAGGAATCCGACAAGCGCATCGACTTGCTTCAGCAAGAGGCATTGAACTTGGGGCAGACAATAGCAATGTTAAAATCTGAGCTTCAGAAATTGGAGGAGGAAAAGCTGCATGCACTTAGCAATGAGAAGATTGCAATATCAAATGCAAAACAGCTGTGTGAGGAGAAGAACAAACTCATTGATGAACTTAACAGTACTAAAGAAGAAGGGGAAAGGATTAAGAAATCTACGGCATTAGACATACAAATCCTATTGGAGGAGAAGAACAAGTGGCTTGATGAGCTTAATGCCAGCCGAGAGGAAGGGGAGAGGTTTAAGAAAGCAATGGAAGGTTTTGCTTCAGCACTACATCAGATGTCAACAGAATCCAGAGAAGGACAGGAAAAAATTGCGATTAAACAAGCTGAAATCGAGGATGCTCATATGCGAATTGAGCAATTAAATTCAGTTCTCAAAAACACCAAAGAGAGCTATCAGATCATGCTTGATGAAGCAAGATACGAGATCGTTTGTCTCAAGAAATCTGTTGAAAGATTGGAGACTGAGGCCCACAACTCGAACACCAAGTGGGAGGCGCAAAAGGTTGACCTTGTGAATGAAGTGAAAAGATCAGAAGATGAACTTGCTTCTCTCAAGGTTGAGATGGCAAAAGTTGTTGAATCACTCAAAGTAGCAGAACAAGAAGTGGAGACAGCTAAAAAGAATGAAGTTGAGATGGAAGCCAAATTAAGGCAAGCTGAATCTCAGTTAAGTAGAACCCACGAGATGGAAAAAGAAGTAGAAACTGAAACTACATGCTTAAGGAACCAACTGCTGGATTTGGAGAATGAACTGCTCATTATAACTCGAGAGAACAATGATATTCAAATGAGGGAGGAGTCTGCCAAACAAAAAATATTAGAGTTGTCTGCATTGCTTGCAGAGGCCACCACTAAGAAAAACATCATAAATGATGAGTCCTTGGTTAGTTGGAGGGAGAAGGAACTACTTGCAAACAGTTTAAACTTGCTGGATAATAATATTCCTGACGTGCAAGCAGAAAGATTGAAGCTTGAAGTACCTTCAGAAATGCTTGACTCTCCACTTCAGGAGTGCCAACAGCTAAAGGAGGAAAACAAAGAAGAAAATCGCAATGACCAAGAAAAATATCACATGAGCAAAGGTTTAGCATCAAAAAGGCATCGAAAAATGGCATCAATGGATGATGGCATCTTTGGACGGATAAAAGACCTCCCGGAGATGAACGGCGATGGAGTAACTTCACCCATGAATCAACACCCACAGCAAAAGAAGAAGAAAGCCTTGCTGCAAAAACTTGGCAACCTACTATTGAAGAGAGCATGCTCAAAGTACTAGAAGAGGGGTCTTAAAACAGGTATCTCATATTATTTTATATCTTCAGCATTCTTTCATCTTAAGAGCTTCTTCAAACGCCTTGTAATTGCTTCAAGATGAGAATTGCTTTTGTTTCAATGTCGTTTTTGCAATGTCATTATCTTGTTTGATGAGAATCGTAATGTTACTATTGGAATTAGTCATCCAGATACCTTGATCCATCATTGCACCGAGTCTTCAGCATGCACTTCCATGATTTCCCAACTGATTAGTTCCTACTCGTTGATATCATCACAGCGTCTACTGTAATTTAATGTATCTATATATACAATTGTAAACAAGAATGAATAATCATGTCTTCAATTTATTTATAGTTACACCACGCTTGAAATGCATAAATGTTGGGCATGCATACAGTGAACTCATTGTGGATGTCTCTTTGATACTTTAAAATGCAAGTTGTACATACATGTAACATGGATTTAAATAGTTGTGTTCGATCCGGGACTATTAAGATAGGAATATTTTGGTGATAAAACTAATTTTAGTATGAAAATCTTCATTATTAAGATGTATAACCTTACTGTCTGACCAACAAAAAGAGATAAATAGAAGAAGACAAAAAAAGAAGTGAATAGACAACAAAATTAATCAAGCAAGGAAAAGAAAAAAAAAAGAACTAGAGAGATTTCAACAGAATATAAGGCGTAAGAAGACGACGAAGATATCTGGACAACTCGCTATTTTCAAGGAAGAAGATCTTGATGATATTTCTATCCAAGAACAAGAGTAGACAGTTTGTATATGGCTCAGTGTTGTGTGCTGATCATTTCATATCTCTACACTCTATTCATGTCGCAAGTATCAGCTAGTAAAGCATCTTTGGGTTGTGGATCAGTGTAACGACTATTTGACATTTGCGTTCTGAAAATAAGTGAAGGTAGAAAGCATATGCATCTATCTTCTCCAATTTTCATCTCTTACTTTATTAACATTCCAGTGTTTGTTGCATTCAAGCTTTCTCAAATACCAGCATCTTCATAGTCAACACGTTGTGTTGTGCCTTAAGACCACAAAGAATTTGGTGTAGTGGATTAGACCTTTCTTGGACGGGAAAAATGGTTTTGGTTTATAGTGAAACCCATTGAAGACTGAAAGGTAGTACGACTCAATGCTGACCACTGGAGCAAACCTTGGATACAAGCACCACAAGCGTTTCTCTGTAGAGCTTTTATAGTGACTTAGATTTATAGTTGAGTTTGAAACAAGTTGTAACACTAATTGAATACAAGTAATGCTAAATCTGAGATTATGGAGATAACGAGTACAAAGTAGAATATGACAAGGAATACTAGGAATTGTTTGTAGATATTGAATGACTTGTGGATAAGTGTTTGAGAACTAGACTGGCAAAATACTAGTGTGTATTCTAGAGATCTAAGAGGAAATCAGTAAGCACAAGGGAAAGGATCCACCTAACCGATTAGGTTAAACATCATTAAGCTAGACTCCAATCAGTGTGCTAAGCTTGAAAGACACTGGGTAAAGTCAGACTTATGGACATACTCTGTTTAAGTATAGAACTGATACTGTTAAATTTTCATACTTTTATTTATATTGTATAAATGTCTGCTGCAATAATCTGTTCAACTCTTCCCTCTTTGGTTTCATATTCATCCTCCGAGTTGGGTAAATAAGATACACTTTTTGTATTTCTAGATTAATTCTTTTTAATTTTCAGTGCCACCAAGCATCATGATCTCTGTATTTTCTTATAATTTCCACGCTGCTTCTTTTCCCTTTTAAGTCCATGTTGAAACATCCTGTCCTGACTTGTTCATTGTTACAAAGGTGCTAAAAGAAACTTCAGTTATTATAATTATCCATTCAGAAGTGATTGCGAAATAGTTCATGCTTATTATGAACAAAACCAATAATAATCACAGAAGAATACTTTAGTCTTCATTCTCTTGTGGTTCAATGTTGTTCTTGCTTTACAAAATCTTTTATTGCTGATTCTGATAAACCATCACTTCATATTCTTATATAATTAGTTCAACTGGTTGTGCGAGCTCAATTTATTAAGCTACAGATTAAACCAACAACCATTGGATTTTAAACCAACAGTGGATCTACATGCTAATGATTCAAGGAAGATCCACAGTCCCTTTTATCCTATGAGGAGGGAAAATTTGAATACCAACATGCATGATGCTGAAAGCTCCCATAATCCAAACCTGAATTCTCAGGAATTACTTTATTTCGATTTCTTTTTTTATTTTTTTCTAGATTGTAACATTGAGGAAACCAGATGAAAAGCTCTTTTAAGTTTTCTTATGTATATAATTAAGGGGCACCAATTTATTATTGAAGCAACCACATCAACTTTAACTTATCAAGAAAATTCTAGCAAAACTTCATATTTAGAAAATTCCATCAAGCTTCACTCTTAGCAATGTTTCTAGAATTTTCCAGCAAGCTAAGTATTCAGAAATTTCTGCTCACAATTCAGAACATGTGGCTGAAAATTAATGGTTTCCTATACAAGCCATGGCATTGGTTCCCTAGAAATAGGGATGCATGGTTGCCCATTTCATCCATCTAGCAGTAGACATCCAAGTGAGTGAGTGAGTTGAAGTGAAGAGAGGTGTTGTTGTAGACATTCAATATGAAGTTATAATGTAGGTTGAGTGTTAGCTTGTAAGTGCGCTGGTGAGAGTTAGTGATTTTGTTGAGTGTAGTAAGTGAGTTAGTGTTTAGTGTGAGTGTTCACCACATCCCATACAATTAGTGATGTACACAAGTATTATATAATATATTAAATGTCATTTGCTAGTGATTTTGTATATCGAAATCTCTATAACTGGTACCAAGGTAGGTTGACTCATGGGGAGATAATGTTAGTTCAAAATTTTGAAAGATCAAGTTACGAAAAGTCTCTGTCGGTTCGGAGCGATGCAAGAGAAGTCACTAGAAAGTTTTGTTGGAGCAAGTTGGTACAAGGATTGTTGAGGGAAAACTCTATCGGTGCATAATCAGAGATTGTGACGCTTATTAGTCCGAGACTATGCTTATTGATCCTCGGTAAGCTTAATGGAGAAGCTTCATCACAATACTTGGAGTATTCATGGGCAGCATTATTTGAAGGGACAAATGTCTAAAGCATCATTGGCGGAAATGAGGCTACACCACCTACAAATGCGTAAAAACTAAAGAAATAGAAGGGCAAAGACAAAAAGTCATGCACGTGCTAAATGCAATGATAATGGATTTCCTTCAGAAGATCAAGGATAAGAAAACACTCGAGGAGGACTGGGACACCTTAGTACATGCTTCATGAAGAAGAATGATGCAAAACTACAACGATTAGAGAACAATTTAATATCCACAAAGCAAGGGACATGTCGATGATTCAATGCTTCTTCAAAATCCAAACTATTTGTGATGAAATCACAAAATTAGATCCCCAAAGTGCAATTTGTGAAAAAAGATGCGCAAAATAATTATTCATGGCATACATCCAAAATATAATAGTCACTACAATTAGAGGTTGGGCCCAAGAACCAACTATAACGGAATTGGAAAATATCTTGGCTAACCAAGAAGATATGGATGTTCAAATATCTAGATGCTTTATCAAAGATGAAAAGAAGGCTTTAGTCATAAAGAAGTGTGACAACAATGAAGAAAGACAAAAAGGACATCAACATAACTAGCATAGAAGCAGACGAGGGATATGCTCACAATGAAGGGGAGCTCATCGGAGTCCATACAAAGAAAAGCAAGAGGAGATCATATCTCATCATTGATATAATGTGAGAAGAAAGGTCATTATGCATGTGACTATTGGCACAAATGTGAACAAGAAATGTTGCCACTTCTCACAATAAAAAAGTGAAGAAAATGGGATCTTGAAGCATCCTTTGCAATTAAAAAAAGTCATTATCAGCCTTGAAGAAGAACAAATCATTGAAGAAGCAATGGAACTTGCAATGAATATCATCGAAGAGCCTTCTGAAGAAGCATCTCTCATCGCAACAAACATTATCTTAATGATTGGATAGTTGATTCTGGTTACTCTAATCATATCACAGGAAACGAGGTGAAATTTCAAAATATTGGAGTAGAAAAGAGAGTATATGGCGGTGGTTGCTAATAACACTCGACTACCAACTACTCATGATGGCAAGACAACATATCTCCTCGCTTTGGAGCACGTCAAGTGGGTCACGATCGTGTTTACCACATGCCAAGCATGTCTAAAAAAATTTTATCAGTATCACGACTTGCTTCCTTTGACAATTATGTGATATTTGGTTCCAAGGATGTTAAAGTCCACCATAACTTGAGGCGTATTAGTCCACCAATCTTATAGGGAAGGGAATTAGAATTGTCTCTATATATTTTGCTCAAGTAAGCATACATAGACAAAATAAGTAAAATGAAACAATAAATCTTTGGCATGCAAGCCTTGGGAATGTGAGCTATTGTCAGTTGAAGGCAATGATGAAGAAGTCCATGGTAAAGAGACTTCCTTGCCTAGATGTTTGAGATGACATTATTTATCCAAGATGTCAATTTGGTAAGGCACATCAACAGTCTTACAAGGGATCAAAGTTCAAAGTCAAATCACCATTATAGTTGGTTCACTATGATCTCGTTGGACTCGTGAAGCAATCATGTGTTCATGGATTTCGTTACATTGCTTTCATTGACGACTATTCAAGGTACATCTTAGTCGACTTCATGAAAGAGAAGTTTGAAGTATTGAATAAATTCAAGGAATTAGAAGAAATGGTCGAGAAAGAGATTGATCTAGAGATTCAATACACACACACGAACAATGAAGAAGATTAGAGGAGTTCTCTCAATACCTTCGAGTATGCCATATACGACATCAATTAATTTATCCAAACACACCGCAAGATAATGGTGTGGTAAAAAAGAAGAATCGACATCTGATAGAGACATGCAGAAACATGTTACATGCTAAGAATGTGCCTCCACGATTCAGAGTAGGGGGTATGAGGACAATTGTTCATGTCATCAACGGGCTATCTCAAGCCAAGTTGGGATTTATCTTACTGTACAAGAGGCTACGGAAGGGTAAGCCCACAATGGATTTTTTTCTAGTATTTGGATGTCTTTTCTATTGCTAATAATTTTCATAGTAGTAAAAAGGTAATATGGTGCATATTTGTTGGATATGATAACTAAGAAAATGTTAGAGATGTTGTAATCCAACGACTGGACGAATTCACATCTTTTGAAATATGATGTTCAATAAGGCATCATCATGGTGGCTTTCAAAGGAACCGACATTGTCTAAACCAAATGATATTGAAAAATTGATTCAAGCTCAAGTAGAGAAGTTGGCAAAAGAAGCAACTCGATCTAATGTAGAGCAAGAAGGAGAAGTCTTAAAAATGACAAAGGAAAGAGGAGGAGTACATTGCAAATTGGAGAATATCCCCAGAAAAGAATAACCAAGTCAATTAAAAGATACATTGATTGAAGAAGTTTCTCAAGAATTAAAAGGATCAAACAAACAACGAAATCCTAATCCAAAATATGCAAATGCAACAATAATAGAATATGAGCGAAAAAATGAGCCATGCACATTCGAAGAAACTTATAAACATCAAGAATGGAGATTCTCACATCAATATGAGATGTGAAATCTAGTTTCAAGGCCAAGTCACATGGAGTCTATCTTTGGTAGATGGATCTAGAAGCTAAAGAAGAGGCCCAATGGATCCATTTGAAAAATATAAGGCTCGTCTGGTAGCTCAAAAATTTTCTCAAAAATATAGTTTTGGTTATCTAAAGACTTTTAGTTCAATTGCAAAGATCATTGCAGTATGTGTTTTAATAGCTTTAGCAGCTAACAAGTCTTGAAATTTTTGACAAATGAATGTTAACAATACATTCCTACCTGGCGAATTAGGTCATGACATGTATCTGGAGCAACCTTCAGAATACGAATCTATTAATCACATGATATATGTTTGTAAGCTTAAGAAGGTGTTGTATGAACTCAAGCAAGCATCAAAAGTACGATTTGGAAAGATTGCTGAGTTTTTGAAGCAATATGGCTATTTTATATCACAAGTTTATTCCAGTTTATTTGTGAAAGTTCGAGAAGGCAAAATAACAATTATGCTAGTTTATGTTGATGACTTAACTATTACAAATAGATGATAGTGAGATTTGTCAAATTTGAGTCAATCTTTCCATATGCTTCCAAATGAAGGATGTTAAAGTGCTGAAACATTTTCTAAGTCTTGAGGTGGAGACAACAAAAGAAGGCTTGTTTATATGCCAACAGAAATATGCTCAAGACCTTCTTGAATAATTTGGAATGCTTGATTGCGAGTATATCTAAACATCGATGGAAGTCAATGCAAAGTTCTGCTTTAGTGCGGCGAGGAATTAATTGATGCAATAATGTTGACAGTTGGCGAAATTCTACTCTAACACGTCCTGACATCATACATGCTATTGAAGTTGTCAGCAGATTCATGTAAGAGTCGAAGAAGCTTCATCTTAAATCAACTTAAAGAATTCTAAGATACATTAAAACCACAATTGTATTATGGTTTATTCTATAGGAAGAATAAATATTGTACCTTGAGAGGTTTTTCATGATGATTATGGTACACAATGCTCTACTATTGATTATCTATTCAGTTTGGGATCTGGAGCAATATATTGGAGTAGCAAAAGATAACCTATTATATATTTATCAAGCACAAAGACATAATACTGAATAGGTTCAATGAACGCCCAAGAGTGCACATGGTTAGTGCAATTATTAAAAGATTTGCAATAGTTGGTTGATTGGGCGTTGGAGTTATTCGTAATAATCAATTTGCAATCTGCTTAATAAAAATCCAATATTTCATGCATGTACCGATCGCATTGAGGTACATTATCATTTCCTTTGAGAGAATGTGCTACAAGCATATATCAGATTAATATATGTGCAGACACAAGAACAAATTGTTGATGTACTTACTAAAGGACTTAATGACATCAAGTATGAAGAGTTTCGTAAGCAACTTGGCATGACATCAAGAACAACTATGAAAGAGTTTAAGTTGACGCTGAGGGGGAGTGTTGAAGCAACCAACATCAACTTTAAGTTATGTGAAAAATTCCAGCAAAACTTCATATCTAAAGAATTTCAGCAAACTTCACTCTTAGCAATGTCTCTAGTTTTTACCAGCAAGCTACATATCTTGAAATTTCTGCTCACAATTCAAAACATGTGGCTGAAAAGCTAATGGGTTCCTTTACAAGCCATGGCATTGGTTCATTATAAATAGGGATGCATGACTGCGCATTTCATCCAGTTTGTAGTAGGACATCCAAGTAAGTGAGTTGAAGTGAGGCTGCGGGAGTTAATAGTGTAAGTTGAGTATTATCTTGTAAGTATGTTGTTCTAGTGAGTGTGTTAGTAAAAATTAATGATTTTGTTGAGTGCATCACTGAGTTAGTGTTTAGGGGTGTGAGTGTTCACCATATCCATACAAGTATTATATAATATATTAAATGCTATTTTACTAGTGATTTTGTATATCAAAATCTCTACATTTATTTGTCGGATGTGCATCATAACAGATCAATATTTGAATTTGATTCTGACTTTTATTTCCAAATGCTTGGACTTAAGAATCATATCTATGTGGATTTATCCTGATCTAATTTGTGATTCAGGAGGTTAACTCCACTGTATACAGTTTGCACCATTTGAGGCTCTTCGCTCACCTTGTCTTCAAACTGAATGTCTTTTGGCACAAAGATTGACCAAGAACAGTTTCATTGCAGGCACTGCTATAGGTTTTGGTTTTGCTTTCCAGTGACAATTTTCCAACAACTGTGCAAATGACCCTTTCTAAGGACATTACTCTCCTTGTGGTTGTTGACTATCTTCAGAGACATTATTCACCATCCATCCTATGAATACGTCTTTAAATTGATCATTATACAATAGCGCCATGGAACATATTTTCATGCTACAAAATATGACAAAGAATCATCACATGCTTCAGAAAGGCATTGTTCTTGTTGCTAGTTAAACAACATATACAAGGGATTTCCCAAGGACACTATATGTATGTTGTCAGAGTAGTTAAAATGTGGCTTGTCATACACAATAAGAATACAAATTGTCATCCTTTTCTTAGTACACTTGAGTTGTACGCAGAATAAATCCAGAGATATTATTATCAAGCCCCACTATGTTGAAAACAGAGTACATGAGGAAAAATCTGATATTGATGATTTGGAATGATATGAACATATACCAAATGCTCTGTTACAAGCTACTTTTGTAGACATTTTAATGTGACATATATAACGCAAACAAAGATTGCCTAAGGCCTCACTCTACGGAAATATGGTCCATAAAATTTGGAACATCAGGCTCTGTCACAATCCAACAATCATGTTTTCTGGACACCTAACTGTTCTATCAGACATTTATCACGGAAAGCATACTGGAAGTTGATTTAAATACGCTAGATATACCTGAATCCTGTTAAAATTTCAGCTTACTATAAGTACATAGTTTCGGAGATTTAATTATGCCCAAAAGTTTTGTCTACAATGTTTTGATCTAATATGATTTAACTTGGATATATTCATATGGATGTTCAAGAATCACATGAGAAAATATTAATTCGAACCGAGAAGTGGATACGATTAAGCTTCTAAATTGGTATCTGTCCACAACTATTGCAAATCCAAAGAGGAATAAGAAAAATCAAGCGCTGTTGCTGATAAGAAAACTAAGGGAACAATCAGAGCAACACATTCCTTCCTTGAACAGACATGTGATACATCTATTAACATTTAGGATGACATTGTGTGTGGTAGTTAACAATAAAATCATGACATACCTACTAAATATATCGTGTCCTCCCTTGTGGGGCAAGGTGTCAGATTCCAAAAACAAATATGTTTATTTCATTCTTTTTCCATGGCAGAAAATTAGTGCCAATGCTTCCATCATCATCGTGATTTGTTTCACCTAAAAAATGTTAATATATGTATAGATGTGTATGTTGATGTTTATTGACTTCTGTTATTGCTAGTTAAGCAATTGTTGATCAATAAAAGGATCAGTAAGTCACTTTTGGATGCAGCACTATGTTCCAATTAAACCAACCGAGTGATATGTATTACATGAGCCATGCAGTAATTAACATGCATATAAGGTGAAATGTAGAGTAAGAATTCCTTGTGAACAGGTCAATTTGCATAGCATGAACTTAACTACTACAGATTACTTGGTGTGCTTGGATCTACAGTAGTCAATGGCTTGTTTTCAAAGGAATGGAATCATCCAAACCTAATCATCACCAATAAATTGAGTTTTTTGTGCTGCCAAGGCAACTTGTGTTGGACAAAGAAAAGATGCCATCTGTGTTTGTTTATTTCCCATCACCGATGAGAAGGCAGTGTTACCCCATGCAGATTGGAGTTTTTTGGAACTTTCCATGTCCATCCACTTTGTTGATTTCGTGCCATGAACTGTATTCTATGAGAGGTCAAACCTTTTGTGCCATTAAGGCTACAAACATATATAAGAAGCTAGCGTCGTGTCCACAATGGATGTCCTTTTCAACTTCCATTTTGTTTAGCTAGCACAAACATCTCTAACTCCAACTAACTGACTCTTAAACTATATGCTGTCTGACAAATGTCTCATGAGAGTTTCAGGCACCAATCAATCCTACTCTTCAACATTTTTTGGCTGCCCCGAGACAACCCAAAGATGTAGTGTATTGAAGTTAAACTCTCCCTATTATAGTGTGTTCCGTGGGTAGAATTCACACAAGTTTATTTGGTAACTAAGAAACTAATATACCTTTTAAAGCCCAACCCACACTCTCTCAAATTTGCTCAAAAGCCCGAAGTTGTCGAGATCGAGAAAGGATGATAAGATAAAAAATCGATAGATGGGATCGAAGATTAGAAGTTTAAAGAATATTTTTAAGGGTTTAATGGAGTGAAACTCATCTCCATGTGTTTCACCTCCATTAAACTCTATTTTTAAATATATATGTATATACATATACATATATCAAAGGATTTATAAGTATTTTTTATATCTTTAACATTTTCCATTATTTTTCATAACTTTAAAAATTTTGTATACTTAAAAATTGAATTTTAATAAAGATAATTTATGTATTATTATTATTATTATTATTATTATTATTATTATTATTATTATTATTATTATTATTATTATTATTATTATTATTATTATTATTATTATTATTATT
>LTAE01001239.1:12996-31045 GCA_001647135.1 Pontederia paniculata | reverse complement strand
TATATATATATGTATATGTATATATCAGTTGCAATAGTCTACTTTCACCCATTTGTGCATGCAGATATATATATATATATATATATAGCTCATCTTTCTTACGACAAAATACTTAAGCTCATAACCGGTTGAATTATTTATAGTTATAGCTTAATTTATGAAAAGAAAATATCTCACATTTCAAACAGCTACAACATATAATTATATGGCACAAACAAATACATGAATGGAATGTTATTCACATCTCTCTAAAGAAGAGAAGAGAATTCGAGTACTATTACAACTACGCTGTCATGTACATCTAACAACTCCAAACCTACTTCAAATATGATAATGGCTTTATGTGCGTATATGAACGCTCGAGTTCCTCAGGAAATTTTTTTCTCCTCTCAACGATATAATATGTATGATAATATGATCACTGCTTTATGCCATCATAATTGGCCAATACTTTATGCTGCTCTATGGTGCATTAGACCATGCCATTTGCCTGCAACACAAAAGAAAGCTGCGTTAATTAAACCTACCTATATATGTAAACCTTGTAATTGTGCCATGACTAACTTATGTACCAAAATATAAAGGACAATGATACATATTACGAAGATATCTTACTCTAAAATTTCTTTCCAGACGGATTCGTCACCATCAGGGTCACATAGATCCCAAGACTCAAATAGCGTACTGGATATTGTGGAGTACTCCTTGAACATTGGATCATCCCCTGAGACGACCTGTTCTACTTGCGAAGTCGTCTCCGGCGAACCCGAAACCAGTGAAGGTACAGACGTGTTATCTGAAGCCGGAAGAGCAGACGAACAGCCACTGCTCATCTCCATTCCAGTATTCTCCGAGCTGCAGCAGTACTCCACGGTTGCTGCCGGAGCAGTCGCAGGCTGCGCCATGGAAAGGCTCGCCAGGAGTTCCGAGTTCAGACACGAAACAGACCCTGAAGCCATGGGGACCGAGCTCTGCAAACTGAGCGGAACAAGACCAGGCAGCTGAAGGTCACTTGGTTGGTATCCTCCGATCAGGGAGGGCGATCCGAACATGGCCATGAGGTCCATGTTCGGGGTAGTAGTAGTAGTAGCAGTAGCAGTAGTAGTACTGGTGCTCCCCGCCGCGGTCAGAACCTGAATCAAGTTCCTAGCAAGCTGCAGCTTGAGCAGCTGTGCGGCGTCCGCCTGCAGCTGGAGCGCATTGTTCCACTGGTTCGTCAGGTTGCTGAGATTGGCAGCGGCGAGCAAACTCGGGAGGTTCGCGAGGAAACTGAGATCGGTCCGCGGCCTGTGAGTCACAGGGTCGATGCCCTTCTGCAGGAGCTTCTTCCTCAGGTGCGTGTTCCAGTAGTTCTTGATCTCGTTATCGGTCCTTCCAGGCAAACGCGTAGCTATCGACGACCACCTGCAAATTAAGCAAAGAAATGGCGTCTGAGATCCTCCGATCAAGAGAAAGCTCGAGTTCGAGATAACGCAGAAGTATTTATAAGCTCACTTGTTGCCGAGGACGGAGTGGAGATCGATGATGAGCTTCTCTTCCTCTTCGGAGAACCTTCCTCTTTTGATGTCAGGCCGGAGGTAGTTTGTCCAGCGGAGCCTGCAGCTCTTGCCGCACCGGTTAAGCCCGGCGAGCTCCGGCAGGCGCCGCCAGCTTCCCACGCCGTTCTCGCCGATGTACTCCGTCAGCTTCTTATCCTCCTCCGTCGTCCATGGACCCCTCTTTACATCCACGTCCTTGCAGCACGGAGTCCTCCCCATACTTAAAATTCCTGCAACTGCAACATGCAAATTACATGCATGTACCAAAAGCTTCAGGATTAATAACTAAACGCGGCAACTGTTCATGGAATTCTTGATAGGTGGATTTAGGTAGAAGATGTACCAACTAATCAAGCACTTAGCGATCGATCGAGGAGGGATAAGGTTATGAGGGGTTTGGGGTTTGTGCTCCTAAGGGTTCTTATAGGAGCAGCTCCATCCCTTAAAATTTTCCACTTGTTGCTTGCATCGGTGGATAAACCCTAAAATCCTGCTTAGATTTATTGCGCAGGAGCTTTAAACTAGAAAAAGACAAGATATAATAGTAAATCTATGACACCCACGTACCCTGCACATTTCCATGCACGTACATAGCGAAGTATATTTTTTCCCTCTCAAATCTCCATATTATATTATATTATATTATATTATATATCTTGTTCATAGAGTAGGTTGTTATTGGTAGGTAAAAACTAAGTAAGCTTATTGGTATCTTGTAAAGAAAGGCATGCAGGGTTCCTTCTTGCCTTGCACATTATAATCATCACACGTGGACAAGGGCAGAGGAGAATTAGGTTTCATTTGACACTTGCGACTGTAGTTTGTAGTCAATCATGTATATATAAGTGCAATAATAACAAATATTTCATATATAAAAAAAGATTTTGTCAAAAAATTTATCAATAATATACATATATAATTAGATATATGATCCAATAACATATATATATTAGATGGGTTTGAAGTCATCCAAAAAAAAGCTCTCTCTATGGAAGAGCTAGGGCAGGGCCAGGAGAAGGAGAAGGAACCACATGTTGCACCAGGGTACACACATTTCAGATTGTGGTCAAAAAGGGTTTGGAATCAATCTCAGTTACAGTTACAGATGGCTTCGTGGGAGCCCCACAAGAATAAGATAGTAATCAAGTAATATATATGCATGCATGGAGTGCATGATGTTCACATCTCTTTTTTAATCAATGTATGTATTTTCACATGAATTATATATGAAAATATCTGCTTGAAGAGGTCAAATGGAATTAAGGGGAAATTGTATAATTACGCAGGGGCTCCATGTATGGTTTAGCAGCTCCATCAGCCCACAGGATTAAGGTGGTGGTGTTAAGATGGTATTTAGTTAATTATGAATCAACTAGTGACACTTAAAAAGATCTTGTCATATTTGATTAATCATCAGCAAATCAACTTGTGTACGTACACTAATGGACATATATATAATTATAGGTTTAGTGGAAGGGGGCCTGCATGCGTATGTGGTTACGGTCTAATGCGATGTCCAAGTTCCAGAACTTTATTTAATTACACATGGTATACATACATATACATATATGTAATGTGAGCATGACGGTTAGTTAATTAACTACTGTTTTAACTAAGTTTTTTTGCATGACGTGAAACATGTCAGAGATATTTGTGATCTCAATTGCATGTTGCAGCTTTATTATCTTCCTTTTTTTGTTTATTTATTTTTTTATAATTAGACGTAGGTGTGTTTCAAATTTTATCATCACTGAATCTTAAGCACATGTCATTTTGAAAGCTGCCGAGGGGTTCATAAAACACATACAACTTTTTTTCAATTTTGTGCTTAGTAATTCATCAATTGCCACATGCATTAGAACTGAACCTGTGTACTGATATCCAAAGCACATACAAGTTTAAGATTTACAACCATGGCGAACCCTGCGAAATGTTTGCGTACTCTAAACAAGTCGTGTATATCTTGGTTACGATTACGCTCTACTGGAAAGTGTATTATTATTATTATTATTATTATTATTATTATTATTATTATTATTATTATTATTATTATTATTATGAAGATTCTATATATACATATTGTTCACTTTTGAGTATATCCATATTGTCACCCTTATCTAATAGCATAGAAGATTAGTAAGTTTTTTCACATCTATCCTTGCATAGCATTCATATTCTTTGTTATTATGTTGAGGTACGTAGTTAACAATTGAAATTTGTTATTAACATTTTGTAATATACGTTAATGCTTGATCGGAATTGAATTGTAATTAAGTATATCAGAGGTTTATTATGTTGTGGTTATTTCAAAGTTAATGTAAGGTACCAAACATTATGCGAAATTAATGAAAGAAACAATATAGGATTTTATTTCCTCTATAAAAAAAAGATGGAGTTTAATGTATCCCATACCATAATTAATGCACATTCATATTGAGTTGGTGGTCATCAGATCTATATAGTTGATTTTCACTATTACCCTGATTGTCAAATAGTTAAACTCATAACTCCTATATATCAATGATCAATTTATTTAGATCAATTGCAAATTTAAATTGATAAATTTCACATCCCAGTCAAATTATTACAGGTTTTGTTGTGGGGCATATAAAAAATTATAGATTATATAAATGAAGTATAAATGCACTAAGCTCCCATTATTTTCTTATAATGAAATATATAGTTTATTTTCATTAATTGTTAAAACTATAAAATGAACCCACTGCATACCACCCCACCCCCATCCCTCTCTCCCTCCCTCATGTATACATGGTCCATCATGAGCTGTCATAGCAAATATTTCCTCGTTCTTTTATTAGTAATTGTGAACTAATAATATGGTACTATGGCGATTTATATAATTATACACCACCAAATCCAAGTTTATGCCATCTTTCACGAAAAGAAATCAACTAATCCTTGTTACATAATATATACCTGTCAAGTTATAATTGTATTAATAATTCGTACGTGCATATATAATATTTTCCGTCCCCTTCCTTCAATCAACTCATTCGAGATCATTCTCCATCACTTACAACAACTGTGGATGTCAAGCCATGCCAGAGCTTATGGAGATTGTCCATGGATGATCTCTTCGTTATCATTAATCGTCATCGTAATCTCAGTCATAATCAGGGTTAGGAATCTTAATTATTATATTTGTATATTGTACCTTTTAGTTTCGTGAGCATATTTTGCACCTTCATGTTTCCGGGGATTCAAACTATATCTACATATATGCTTTGCCGCCCCCTTGTTCTATTGTGTGATTAGTCGTTAAACTTCCTCAACTAACAAGGGATTGAAACTTAATTAATGTGGGGTCGAAACCACTTGAGATATAATTTCTATGTATACTTATATATGTATACATAACGAACAAAAAAATTCCATGGTACTAAGAAAATATTTATCAATTATCTATAATTTGTAGGTCAAATGTACTAAAACATAGAACTATGAATTTCCCGTCATTCCACACTTTGAAGAACGTTCTTAAGACAAATTGGAATGGATTCCTTAATAAATGTTCCCAATGCCGTGATATGCAAGATGATTAGCTAACTGCAAGTACAGATTTAATTGAGAATTAGTATATTAATTTTGCCGAAATCAATCTAACTAATCGAACCTTTCATTAAGATCCTATAAGGGTATGCAATATTAGTTGTTGCAATTTCATTATATACATATATATATATATAGAAAAAGGAATGTGTAGCGCACTTGTACAGAAAGTAACGACACTTTCTGTACAAATGAACAGTGCTCAAATGATTTTGTACAGATAGTGTCGTTACTTTCTGTTGCGCTACATGCACTACACTAAAAGTGCGCTACACGCTCTCTGCCCCCATATATNTATATATATATATATATATATATATAGGATTATTTTATCTTTTTGATAATTATTTGGCACAACCATTTAATACCCGAACCCTGTTAACTGTGAGTAATAACTAATAACTTTACTAGCTGGTTTAACTAAATTAAACCTTTATGTATAGCAGTACTATGTTAGCATTGCACAAAATCAAATGTTTATACTGAAAATTCTATGTGAATTATCAATAAATGGTTGGAAGATCTCAAGATCGAGATGCAAATGAACTGGATAATGCATGGGTATTCTAAGTATTTACCGGGTTAAAATCCAAAAAAAAAAAACAACTATAGATTAATTGCGACATTTATTCGAGTGATTTAATTAATTGATTGAACTCAATTACTTTACCTTTATTTTTTATATTAAGAAACTTAATGTATTACTTGCAATTAATATTTCTAGTGTTAACTAGAGATTCAGTGAAAATTCAGGGTTCGTCTGTTTCGATTTTTTTCCCAAAAAAAAATTTAATTCCTCATTTTTCACTCGCCTTTTATATTCAAATGAGAATTCGTTATTTTTCATTAAGTACCTCTCTTTTATCTTCACAAATATTTTTCTATATATTTTAAATTATTTATCAAACATATAAAAATAAATCACTTTCTTAGGATTTAAGAGAATTTATTTTTCTTAAATAATTTAATCAAACATCCATACTAAGCCTGATATATAAATCAACCTAATTAATGACACTTTCAAATTTTGATCAACGAAACCACATAATCACAGAACATAATTCTGACCATGTTTGTTGGCTAAGATGGGTTTGAGTCTCTGCTTGGAAGATTCAAATAGCTAATTCATGAATTGACTCATTAATTAGATCTATCTTTCTACTCTCGTTCGGACACCAAATGCTAATAGTCCAAATACTTAGTACACCAATAATCCTCGATGATTATCAAAAGAAAAAAAAATATATGAAACGTTCTAAAGTATCTCTTCTATACGATTCCTTAACGATGTATCATCTACCCATTTTGGTCGTCTAAAGGAAGTTTGAGGTCGTAAATTAGATATAAAAAAATAAATTTGTGCACATTAATCTTCTTTTCCTTTATGTACTAGCTATATTTATGTATAATAAAATACAACTAAAAAATTGTCTGGAGATGAAATAATGCAAGTTTATAAAATCCGAGTTAGGGAAATGCGCCTCACGATGCGATATATATATATATATATATATATATATATTTATACATTATTAAAAACAATTGTGTAATTTATTAAGTTTGAGGTCGACTAAAGTTGCATTGTTTGAACGTAGTTAAGCAAACATTCCTCGTCCATATATTTATGCTTCAATTATATATCAAGAACTTACAATATCGTGTACTTCGATAGAATTATAGTCTCCAACTTGATCGACAGAAATAATTATCATTTTGTTGGTCTTTAAATATTTTTGTTTTTCAGTACCGTGGTTTTAAAATTTCGACCAGTTAAGTATGAACACACCAAGTCTTTCTTGTATGTAGTTTAAGGTTTGTTTTATTAATTTGAGATCAACATAAATAGTCCACATGTAGTCATGTGGTCTTGTGCAGGCGTATGTAATTGTGAAACAAAACAAAAAATTGAAATGATTGACCATCTATTTTCAGTATTTTCACAACTATTAAATTGATTGCCAAAAAAATTAATATATTCTTTTAAAAAAATATATATATATTTTTTATTGGCTTATTGATAGCAGATATCCTATGTTCAAAATGAGAGATGGTTCGATTAATTTATTGACAGCAAAATTCAGTTAATTAATTAAATTGAATCTAAAAATATCCATTATTCTGTCCAAAAATTGAAAAAGTTTTGTTTGATTTGATGAATTCACCGATTTATCCAAAAGAAAAAAATATTTTTATAAAAAATTATTAAATTCATAAAGCTTTAAATATATTAAACTATAAACAAAATAAGTTTTCAAGATTAAAACTGCTAAACCTGAACATAATTTAAAGACAAAAATCAATGAATAATTAGGATAGGAATTGTGATTAAAATAAAAACCTATAAATTCAATATACATATATTAAATATATATAATAATATAAATATTTTAAATTATCAGCTTTTAACCAAAAATTGATTAATTATTCGTAACCATTCGAATGATTAGTTAACAAATTCATTATCAAACTATTTTAAAATCAGATAATTTGGTTTAGTCTATTAGATAAAACTCTGGACGGTTAATCGGCTGGGTCGATTAATCAGTAAACCATGTTTTTCGCTAATTAAGAACAATATATTATTTTTTGTATGGATTTAAATTTTTATTATTATCGTTAGTACATCTTTTTTTTCATAATTTTCAATCATTACAAGAAAAATATCAATTTTGACGAAATTTGTGACCGAATTTTTGAAAAAATTGATCACAAACACGCTTTCTGACGAAATTTATAACAGATTTTGACGTCATAAAAATGCTCATTGCAAAATATTTTTTGACGGATATAAATTTCATCATAAATTGTGAGGAAAAAATCGTCACAATTTCTGATGGAGTGAAAATTCAACAGAATTTCTGACGGGCAATAGGCCCGTCAGAAATTTTGACAAAATTAATTTTCGTCATAATTTATAAAAAATTGAAAATAATAATAATTTACAAAAAAGTTTTTATAATAATTAAAATATGTTATATATTTTATTGTAAATATTTATTTTACATATTATTATCCTCATCGGTATCTTCATCAGTTTGTTTATTCATCATTTATTTTATCATTTTTTCATTTCTCTTCTTTGCACTCGTTGAACTTATTTCAACTACATTTCTAATCGTTGTTGCATCTGTTGTTTCATTCGTTCTTGCATCTATTATTTCATTTACTTAAGTCATTGATCTACACGTCATTGTATCTCTTCACTTGAATAGTCTAACACTAATTTACGTATTGATCCTAAGTCAACATAAGTCACAGAATATGAAGCTAGATCGTAGACACGATTTTTGTTCATGCCGATATATTTCCTCCAAAGTTCTCTAGTTGATTTTGGTGTGCCTCCCTCTTGTGAAACTTGAGTGATATGTTCCGCTTGTTTAGTTTTAAATTAATGGGTATAATAGTTACGAGAATTGAATTCAGACTTGTCACTCACCACTTGAGAATATTTAAAAGGTTTAAATGTTGAGATATAATTCTTGAGTCAACTTTTGAAACAAAATTTATGTTGGAACAAATGTAAGGAAACCTCTTGTTTAATTTTGTTCTAAAAATTGTGCCAAAAATATCAAATTTGTTGTAAATATCAGTTGAAGAGAAAAATCAATAACATAAAGATTACGAATTGTGGGATATATTCGTACTCAGACAATGACTTTGATGAGAGAAAATAAAGAGGATTACAAAATGTAAAAATTCAAAACCTGCACAAAAGAACACCTAAGGTTTGGATTGACATATTTCTCGCACAAAATAAATTAAAATAAATATGAAATATTGTTTTGATGAACATAAATTACCAAGAAAAATAAGTTTTAAAAAAGTGATTTATTTTCATATATTTGGTAGATTATTTGAAGTATAAGAGAATATTTCTTGTTGAAATGTAAAAAGGATATTTAATGTAAAGAAAATGATTTTTTAAAAATAAATTAGCATACTTTTATGATCATAGTGAAATATCTTTTTGTTGACCGCCTTTCTTATTACCAAATAACAGAAAATAATGAATTTTTTTTTGTTGAAGAACACTTTAAATTGTCAAGACTATTACAAAAATATTATTTTTGTTAATATTGTTGGTAACACAAAATAAGAGGGCACGAGTTGAGACGTCAAGGAAACTTGTTCTAAAAATTAAATTTTTTAGTGGTCCATGTGATGAGTTAGACCAGATTAAATTTATGAGGGACTCCATATAAAGAAGGTGTTAAAATATATATAAATATAAAAATATTTTTTTCTTATTAGTTTATAAAATATTGCTAGGGGATCTAATTTCGCATTTTATAAAAATAAGAGATTCTGAGTTCAAATCTCTAACGAAGTTTTTATCAAAAAAATTACTTTTCTCTCTGTGAGCCATGTGATAGATGAATTTAATCAAAATTATCAATAATTTATATATTTAAGGAAGTATTAAATATTTAAATATAAAACTATTAATTTTAGAACAAAGATCTTGAGTTCAAATGTCGATCTACTTATATTAGACCTCTCTTACTGGTCAATACGATGGATTATGTCAGATCAAAATTATAAGCAGCTCAATTTTGTCCAGGAGCACATTAATTTGAAAGAAAAGCTTGAAGTTAACGGTGAAAAGTGCTTAAACAATTTATAGCTATAATTTGTTTGTCTATGTTTTAAGTATGCATATATATTAAACTATTTAAAATTGTTGTAAAATTGTAATCATGCATGAAAGGAGAGATTTGACTATTAATTATACTCAAACATAACTATAATCATCTAATTGCATGAAATTTTACGTCATGTTTCATAATTACGTTCACATGACATACATCCAGTGAATTAGTATATATCGACGGACGGTCAAACCCATCAGAAACGAGTTTATAGCCCGTCAAATAGCATTCCCGTCAGAATCTGACGGGCACGCCCCGTCAGATAATATCTGACGGGTGTAGACATTCAATTTCTCGGAAATTTTGATGGGTCGTCCATCCATCAGAATTTGTGTGAAATTTTTTTTCTGTCAAAAATTATATCTCAATCTGTGAGAAATATATATTCGACGTCATAAATTTCTGTAGTAAATTTGGATTTTTCTTATATGAAACATTAAATAGTGATCCTTTATTGATAAATTCAGTGACGATGAACTCTTTACAAGTAGGTTCTTCAAACTGAATCTTGTTTCCAAGTATCCTACATAACGATACGGAATATATTTCCATCTAATGTAACACATGACCGGTGTTTCGTGAATACCAAGCACTTACTACACGGTTCGTTGTCGCCAAATCAAAGTCAAGTTAGGCAAAAGTTGGTTGAGGATTTGGTGGTATATTTAACTAATCAAATGAAGAGCATAAAGACCATAAGAATATATATATGTGTGTATGAGGTGCAATTGGACAACCATTTGACAAGGCTGCTTATGATTAATTTCTTATGACAATAACATGTATGTGTGGGATATTTTTCTGCTGATCGATTAAGTTTCTTTTTTTGCACCCTTAGAAAATTTAATGATTTATTATTAGTTGATCTTACATTTTACATGACATGTGTCCATATGTGTGAATTAGGAATTAGATAGATAGATAAATAAATAAATAAATAAAGAGTGCTCGCATTTAATATATCATAAATTTGAATTATGGATATATCATGCCATTAAAAAAAGCACAACAAGATAGGTTTTTTTATACATTTTGAGGTGCAAATGAGCGCAGAGACATGCAGAGCACCTTTTTCTATTGTATAATAATCAAATTTATTATTTAATACATGATCATCAAATGAAAATAATATATAAGAAAATCTATAACAATTGAATTGATGAGTTAAATAAAATATTTTGATCATGACAATAATCCAATAAGTATGATCGCTGCCAAACACATATTTGAAGTTAATGTTCTATACTGTAAATGGTTGTTCTACTTGTACACCTTATTTTTCTCAATATAACTTATAACATTTCATCGATCTGTTTAATCCTTTTTACCGTAAAATTAGAGCCACTTTAGAAAGCTAATAGTTCCCTACATGTTTTTTTATTATTATTTACTGGGCTATTAGCACAGAATTTAGCAGAGGGTGTAAAGTGTTAAAAATTAACCTCTTGTTTAATAATATCTTTAGAGTTCCAATATATTGACTACTAAATACTAATTCCAACGCAATTAATTAAATTACTACTGTAAACAGTTTAAATTAAACCTGTCAAGTTAAGTTAAGGTTTATAATTAAACTAAATTAAGTTGTTGAGATCAGGGACCCTCCATTGTTTTATTCTGCACTTTCTTCATAGAACTTATAGGACTACTTAATTAGCAGCCTCTAGATATTTCATTAACCATGTAAAATACATCTTGTCGTGTGCAGTCTTACTTTTGTGCATCCTAATGGTAGACAGATAAAAATGAGGAGAGAGAAAGACAAAACAAATAATTTTCTGGAGAAAAAAAATTGGCTTCATGCATAGTGATGCTGATAGTTCAAAAGGTAAATCCTGCACCGGCCGAGTAGTCCAGATATCTCAGATGACTTGTTAATCATAAGAATCTAACGTGTAGGAGCATATAAAAATAATGTTGGTGGTGTCTGCAATTTTGTCCTCCTCTCGCGGCAGACGTCTTCTATACAGTTTTCATGTGTCTGCTTGCAATATTGCAACTATGATTCATGAGTTTAATATTTGTCACATATATAACTCAACTGTTGATACTTTTTTTTCCTTATTTCTCTCTAATCTGAAAAAATAAAGAAAATATTAGATCAATTGTTCGACAATAATTCTGTGTAGCATGAAACATACTGTTTGATCAGCTGAAATTATTATTATTTGTGATTGAGAGGTGCATTGTAAGTCTAAATGCATTGCTCTCTCTCTCTCTCTCTCTCTCTCTCATGCATGATGGATGTGGTCATCTAATAAGGGTCAACTGTCAACATGCAATAATCTTGAGCCGCCAACTGAAGACAGATAAGCCTTTCATTGGGGTCTGCTGCTTAATTTGGAACTTTGTGACTTGGTGAGGCATTTAATACGAACCGTTCAATGGTGCTTTCATGTGTCAGCATTTCTTTTCCAAATGAACGAAAAGGAGGAAATATGTCAACATTAGATCACATTTTTTATTCTCTATTTTAACAACCTGTTGACTAAGATTTTTCTGAACAAGCAAAGATCATGACAGTTGCAGAATTGAAATGATCAATATACTATCAGGAAACTAATAATGATCAAAGTTATTATTCTCTCTTATATGTCAGAAAAGAGTTCATTATCACACTTTCAAATTCTCGATCTTTCTTACAGAGACTGTGTATCTTTATGGCCTATTAAATTGTTCTTTCTTTTGACATCCAAGAGAAATATACAGCAAATATTATTGTATCCAGTACAAATCATATTGTCACAATCAATGGACATCCAATCTAGAGAATGGTAAAGAAACAAATGTACTGCCATCAGACCCGTTCAATAACTCAATCCACCAAAAGTAAACATGGTAAATTCATTACAGATTTTAAGTGTCACATCATTGCCTCCATCAGCAATCGCATAAAATCAGATTCAATCTCCATGCAACACAAGATCACAGAATATATACCTTGATGAAAAGATACTTTCAACTTTGTATCAAGCACATTGAGGAAAGGTAGAAAAGTACTATCATTTAAACATGCTGTACAGAAGTATGATAGTGAGTACCATGTTAAACACCATGGGCACAGTTTTGGATCATATGTTTACATATTGCTCAAGAAATCCCTCTGTCTGGAAGGATTAGACCAGCCAACATTCATAAGAAATCCAAAAACGGCAGGTTTCACATCTCCAAGTAGTCATCGGTTCCTTTTTCACTTTTAGGAGGACAGAGAGTGAACCCACACTGTGCAAGATTACGTGTAGGGTTGAAAAGTGAACAATGCCTGCTTTCATCACCTTCTCGCCTCAGATGTTAGATTTCCCATTTGCTTGGTAAGGCGGTTCATGCTCTGAGAGCCCTCCCACTTATTCCCTGATTCTGGCCTGGATTCGCTTCTTTCATGCCTGCCAAGATCAACCTCTTCGCCATCATCAGGTAGTGGGCTTACCACAAGGAGTTCATCCCAGAAAGGGTCATTAATACTCGGAAATTTTTCATTTTCATTTAAGACATTCATATCCACGTCAGAGAACGTTTCAGTGTCTGTTACAGCCAGATTATCCATTGGGTCCATATAAAGGTTTCCTCCATCACACAATGGATAGCTAACACTTGGGGTGCCACCGATATTACAATTAGACATCACATCCTGCATCTTGGTGATGCTATTCACCCCATGTCCTGGAGCAACAGTCTCTGAAGCTCTAGAAAGCACCTTCTTGTCAGGCATTCCAGTTGCAGTGACTATATCAGGAATGCCAGAAGAAGATGGAATCTCAGATGACCTAGAAGAGGAGGCAATTGCTAAATAACCAGGATTCGCAGATAAAGAGGGCAATGATGCGCTTGTAGGGACTTCAGATAACGCAACTCCAGAATTTTGATGTAAACTCCGGTTGTTAAAGGGTTCACTGGGTGAGGTGATGTTCTTAACCAAAAGATTCTCAGAATTGCTCAAAGGTTCCAACCTAGGAGATGCATCAAACCTCAGAATTTGAGCCAGCATTGCTTTTGCAGCTTCATTGATTAATGGTTGGTATTTGATTATTTGACCAGCCACCTCACCTTGTGCATCTGGCATATTGTCCGGTACAGGCAGCCGCCGTTTTTTACCTACTCCAGTGATGCGCTGATTACTGTCATTTTGTTGCAAAAATTGGACAAAATTTCCAGGGTTCTGCATGGCTTTTGCCAGAAAGGACATCATCTGCTGCTGACGTTGTTCCATGCCTTGAAGACACTGGCCTAACGTCTTTAGTTGATGATCCGTGGACTGCTGCTGCTGCCTCAGCTTAACCAGTTCCTGCATGAGTACATTTTTGTCTCTCTTGAGCCTATCAATCTCCTCCTCTAAGCCATATTTCCCTATCTCAATAGCCCCTGAAGTTGTATTTTGTGCTTGAGGCTGCTGCTGTTGGCTGTGCACATGAGTGGGTTTTCTCCTACTTATGGTTTTCAGAAGATGCTTTTGACCTCTTAAAAACCCTTCATTGGCAAACTCCCATCTGTCAGGATCAACCTTTCTGAAACCCTGTTCAAAAATACAGAGCACCCAAGAAAATAAAACAAAATTAATTGTTAGATATAAAACATAGCTAAAAAGAAGAAACAATTTGATTCAAGATAAACAACATAACTTAATTCCAGCTAAATGACAATAGAACCAGTAAAAGCACTAGTTTGCCAATAAGAAGAACGATCATAGAACTAGTAAAACTGCTACTTATCACTCCAAATTTTTCTCAAAAAACCAAAAGCACAAGAAACTCCAAAATTGAATTCTTGGGTGAACTGATGAGCAAAAATCAATCAGCAAGGAAACTTCATCTTCTTTGTATAACGTAAACTGAGAAACCACAATTGGAATCTTGGTGAAGTGTCCTATCATGCTTTTGTTTCATGCAAAAATAAGAAAACAATTCGTCTAAAAAAACAGAAAACAAATAATGAGTTTATCTGCAAGCATTGAGTTTTCAGTGGCCCCTTGGTATTTTTTTGAAGGGTGACTCCTTGGCGTTTCCATCACAGGATGTAATTATCTTACAATCATGCCTTTCTGTCAGGATTATGAGCCTTGTGTCCAAGCTCATCTTGAATTAGAATAGTTCTACAGTGTACGCAATTTTTCGGCAGAGGTTAGTTCTTCTGGGGTCTTTGACTAATTCAAAGTTTCAACCACATGTATAATTCGATGACTTCTCAAACATCATGATTTCTCAGGCATGTAACTGATTAAACAAGTTGATCGCAAGTAATGTTAACGAGTATCAGTCAAGAAAGATGGATGACTGCGGGGTTTTTTTTTGTTGAAATGGATTCAATTATAAATAATTGGACTAGAGCAACTCTATGGACTTCAAAGGCACAGTAAGAGAGGTTCATTATACGGCTGACCTCATACAAAATCCTTTGTATCGCAACCTTAAATATGGAATGTGGTAAAAATATTCTTTTACTGATTTTAATTCAATTGACAAAACCCTCCCAAAAAGGTTGAACAGACAATAACAAAAAAACAGAAAAGGGAGCCTACTTAGCAATTTTGCATACCGTCGAAATCTGCGATCAAATTATTAATTTAAATTTCTAAATGTGATCATAGACCATCATGATCGAATCAGTAGGGACCATTGCCAAGGATCCTACCTACCCTAATCTCATAGAAAAACTTTCTGGTAAAATGCAAGATCTTCAGTTATCTTAAGCATAATCAAGCTTTCCAAAGCAACCAGCATACCACTCCCCATTCCCAACCCCATCCCACCAGAAACAAAATCTACATCTTTAGATATAATCGAATCATCAACAAGCTCATGCTTCTAATGCACAGAAGCACCAGTAAGATCACTGAAAAATCGCTGCATCAACCAACGCAATCCAAATAACTCCAACTTTGGAATTGAAAAATAACAATAAAATCATAACTTGCAATCCCTAATTACAAGGTTTACTGAAAAAATTGGAGTCCACCTTGTTGACGCAATTGTTTCTATATCAAAGTGTTACTTTGATTAAATATTCCATCCTACCAACAACTCTCCTCCCTCAAAGTTCTCCTACAAATTCCTCAAAAGGATTTTCCTGCAGTTTTGCATTTTTTTATTCTGTACTTGAGAATCACCAAAAATATGAAATTTTATGTTTCCTTCACATTTAAAACCTACATTCATCTATTAGTTTTACAAATAGGTTACTGTGTTGCGACAAAAGAAATTCACGAGTTCATTTTTATCAAATTTAATACCGGGAACATCAATCTTATCAGCAACTTGTTAAAGGATCTCACTTTTCACTGAAGTTGCAACTACCTTCGTCTTTATGTATCTCCAAATTAATATTAACAACTTGTGAATTCAGTAAATTTTGAAACAACCAAAAAGCTACTTTTTCTCTTCAAATTTATCGAAAAAAATCAAGAATAAAATCACTGATGCCAATTAGCAGCAGAATAGAAGAAATAACGCACATAGGTGTTGAGTTGCCGGACGAAGCTGGAGAAGTTGTTGTGCTTGAAGCACTTGGGAAGCAAATCCCTGGCGAATTCCGGCGGATTCCAGACGACGAAGCTGTTGTTCTCCGGGCCCCAAGACACTATGAGGTCCGTCGTCGGGTCATCCACCATGTCGTACGTCTTACTCAGAAACGGCGGCGGCGCCGCCCCGTTCAGTGCGGGGTTCGCGCTCGTCCCGGCAGCAGCATCCGCCGCTCTTCCTCCGTCCGCTCCGTCTTCTTCTCCTCCTCCACCAACTTCCATGGCTCCTCTGGAACTGATTCAGTGGCAGCACGGCATTCAATCGAAGAGAGGACTGGTTCTTGGATTAGGGTTCTGAGGACGGCTATCGGATTCGAGCTCGAAACAGGAGAATTTGTTACGGTACGGAGAGCGATGCGGAAGGATACGAGGTGTAAAGATGACGGTGGCGGACGGCTCGGCCGCGGAGCTGCCGGCGGCGGTGGCGGTCGTCGCCGTTGAGTTGAAAAAAAATATATAATTTTTGTATCTAAGGAAGATTGGATTAGACGACAGCGGTAGAGGGTGAGTACATTAAATTTAACCCCAAGATTTGTCCTTAAATATCGTAAATGCCACTGCTATCTATCAACTTCTAATTGTTGTCATTTTTATTGATATATTGCATAATTATACAAAGTAACCATTGCTTTGCATGTGTAATTATAAATTATAAGGGGCAATTGTAAAATAGAAAATATATGAAGTAAATATGTTTTGCATGTGTACATTATAAATATTGTAATGGGCATTTATGAAGATAGAACCTGCAATTATTTTGTTACTCGAGATTTTTACTTATCTCAACTTTAGTAATAAACTTGAGGCATTTTTAAATATCAAGAAAAGGAACAAGTGTCATGGACCCATCCTGCTTGCAGTATCGAATGTAATCGAATTTAGATTCGATTCATTTTTTATGGGTTATTTTTTTATTTTCCTCTTCTAGTATTTTTACTTTACCTTCTAAACTTTAATATTACACATTTAACTCTCCTTCATTTTTCAAATCATTATGTAAGATCTAGATGGCACCAAGAGGAAGGGTGAATTAGTGTATTAAAAATCTGTTTAGATGAGTTCTATTAGCGGAAGTTCGTAAATGCAAACATAAACAAACAGAGAGAAGAGAGTAAAGAGAAAACAAACAGCACAAACAAAACACCACATTTGTTGACGAGGTTCGAACGAACTCCTAACCTACGTCCCCGCTCCGATCTTCTCCCACGAGGTCTCCGGAGATCACTATGTCCTTCTTCAAGGGCGAAGACTCTCTTACAACTTCTCCTTTCTTGCATGCGAACAAGGAGACAACCTCTTACAAAACTCTCTCTCAAGAGCTCTTGGACCCTCCTCACAAGGGGAACTAAGGCTTTCACTCGTTCGCACAATATCTGTCAAAGTATGCCAAAGTTATTTCTCAAGACTCTTGGGATTACATTATATACTCTGCACTAAGGACATAATTTTCTCTCTCAGAAAACTAGCAAGTACTATACCTTCACCTACATCTCTGGTCACCCGCTGCTCCAGCTTTGGTCGACCGCTGCTTCGGTGAAGTCCCCCACTTGAACTATCGTCTGGTGCTTCGGTCGTCCACCGCTCACCCTTGGGTGTCCGCAGCTTCAAGTGCTGAAGTCTTTCCCCTCAGTCAAGCACCTTCGGACGTCCGCCATCTCCTGTGGTCGCCCGCTAATTTCCTTCAGCATCCTGGACGCTCACTCTCCGGTTGAAGAGTTCGGTCAAGCTCCTTCGGTCGCCCGCGCTTCATCTTCGGTCGACCGATCTTGACATTCACCAGC
>LTAE01001239.1:0-11913 GCA_001647135.1 Pontederia paniculata | reverse complement strand
TGCGGTCGTCCGATCCTCAACCTCCATCAGCTCAGACAGACTCCTGGGCACCCACTTGTCTTCTCTCCAAGACTCCGGACGTCCTTTGTCTTCGCCTGATGCTAACCGATCACCCGCACTCATCCTGCGATTGACCACTCATCCGTTGCTTTCTGCTTTGGTCGTCCATTGTCTCCATCCTGAGCCCTCTAGACGTTCACCCTCAGCCTGGCAGTCTTCCGATCGTCCACTATCTCCACCTTGAGCCCTTCGGATGACCACTCTCAACTTCGGCAATCTACAGGTCGTCCATTGTCTCCTCTCTGAGCGCTCTGGATGTCCATTGTCTTCTTCCTTTGGTACGTAAGGTGTAATCTTGGAGTCGTCAATTCCTTAACATCGGGCGTCCTCCTCAGTTCAGTCTTTTACATCGGTCATCCTTTTTCAACATTGATCGACCGGTTAATATCTGATCCCTCTTCTATATGTATACTCCTCCATTAATATGCTTCTGCTCCTCTTCACATGTATTCTCCCTCTAATGTTGGTCGATCGCTTCATATACTTAGGACACCCGCTGCACACATGCTTCTTCCTGAGATGTCTTCTCTGTGCATAGGTCGTCCATTCTCTCAACTTAGTCGACCACTACTCTGAACTTGAATATATCCTCTTACAGAAATCAGCTCAACGAGTTCATCAATATAGGCTAAGTTCCTTACAAATTTATGATAATCAAAACACACTCGGGATCCTAGATTCAACACATTCTACTTAACCCCAAATTACATAAATTTTATAATATATTTACCTCTTATCCTTATTTAATTTAAGTTAATTAACTTTAAAATATTGAATTTTTAAAAAAAAACTAATGCTCAGTGAAAAAGATAATATTAAAGTGATTTCATTTATTTTCTTATTTTTTAATTTAAAAGTTGAAATTAAATAATGGTAAAAAGGTAAATGCATAATTAGAAACAAATAAATTTTGAGCATTTGAAATAAGTGAAAGTGTTTAAAAATTGAGCAGAGATAAGTGGATAATTTTGAAGATTAGAGGATAAAATGAAAATTAAGAAAGAAAAGGAAATTAATCCATAAGAATCATATTTATATCTTGATTATATTATAATATATATTTAAAATATATACTCGCTTAAATATCACATATAACTATTATATTATAATATGAAGTCACACTTGAAATGGGATAAATCTGGTCCGATCGGAATTTGGACAGACCGGTGCAGTCCGGCGCGTCAGGTCCAACTCTGAGTAGACCATAATGTCACAGCCGATGAATTAAGTAATGCATGTTGAGTTATAGATGAGGTATAAGTAATGAATTTATTATTATGCATGTTGACTTAAGAAATTAAATACAAGTACTAGATATAATATTTTTTAAAAAAATTGCTCTCATCCATGCACATCTCGAAGAAATACTTGTACAAGTAGCGCGCTCAAATTAGACATCCAGCACCCCATGATAAGTGAGTTCAGCAACTTGTAGGAGAAAGATAAATGTTTGCTCAAGATTTTTATTTGTTTATTCCATCCATACAAATTATTAATTTCAATTGTATAACAATAATCTCGTTAAGAGTGTAGAGATGAATTTTCGTGAACGCACTTGTGACTTGTCGTACTCGTACTTATTAACTCGTGTTTGATCATGAGTCTACCTAAATTCAGCACCACAGATGCAGATCTCTATTTTGTCATATTTTTACTCAAGTATATAAGCCCGTATACTATTATAATATTATTAGTTATAATATATAAATATATTGAAATATTCACTTTTTTATAATTTATAAATATGTTCTTTATATTCATATAAATAAAAAAACTCATGTCTAGTCAAGTCGTGCACTCGTGCCGACAATTCCAGCACGAGATGTTTGAACTGATTTTTCACAAGTGTTTGCATTTCATCACTTTTTAATACATTTATATATATTATATTACTTCAACAAAATAATTCACTTTTGTATAAATCCATGTAAATATTTAAGTTTATTAATAATTTTAGTTAAAAAAATGAGATTCACTGTATCACATTTATAATCACTCTCAATTTTATAGATTTACATAAAAGTGAATTTAAACCTATTTTAATCTCACCTATATATATATATATATATTATATATATATACATACATACATATATGTAGAGAGAGAGAGAGAGAGAGAGAGAGAGAGAGTTTGACATAACTCCGTAGTTTGCAACGAGTTCCTGTTGTATATTTGTGTTTCACACTCCTGCTTATAGGCCATCTACAACCCTATTTCTGAACAAAAAAACTAAAGATTTTGGGATGAGAGGCGAAAACAAAGTATTATTTGTCGTTGTAGACCTTAAGAACTTACTATTCAAAGTAGGTAAGGGTTCCTGACAACCGCGGTCAGGATGATATAAACTCCAATCAAGAATGGAGGAAAATGTTGATATGTTGAAGTGCCAAAAAATGATGGTTTGCCGAGACTGGATACAGTCGTGTCGTGTAACAATTGAGGAAATCTTCTTCAAAGCTCATTTAGGCATTTGCCGCTGATGAAATCAACAACTTCAGAAACAGCGCCACACAACGCTGCAGTGACTGCAACCAAATTTTGCAGGAATTCCTCAGCGGTAGGCTTCTCCCCATCAACAATGTCAGTCACAGCTTTAACAAAAAGTGTGGGCACAGAGAGTAGGTCTGCTACATATGCTACAGCTGCCCCCTGAAGGAACATGTGAAAGAATTTAGTTGATGAAGATAAAAAAGAAAGAAGTGATTCATGGAGCATGACATCAAGCCAATCAAGAATTCGAAATAGCATGGCTTCACTTGAGAGCGCCAAAACTCAAGGGTCAATAATATTGACTCATTTCGAAATTCAACCCTTATGATGCCACAATCCAACACAAAGTATTTCAATTAGAAAGAAATTGGTGTGAACATGTTCATTCCACTGTATAAAATGCTTGTTTTTTTTAAGATTGTATAAAATGCTTGTTTTTTTTAAGATTGTATAAAATGCTTGTTGAAAGAAATAATGTCAAAACAGGCTCCTAAACAAAAGAAAAAAACATGATGGTATCCACTTGGCAATTGACAACATGATGGTATCCAGTTGGCGATTGACTACCCAGAATTTACCTCATGCAATTTGATGGCAACATTGTGCTAATAATATTCTCATAAGATTATGCTAAAATGTTACCTCCATATCTTTTATTGTAGCATCATTTGCCAAGATTGCTGCTTCATCCTGTGGACACATATCTAGTGAATCACCAGTAGATAACTTGCCCACCTGCGCCAAAAAATATCCAACAATATGTGATGTCTATTGCCATTTCGTTAAAGTATGATAGGTCAGTTGATGCCAATAGAACACAAAACAGCAAAATGACATCTAGTTCATGAAAAATTCACTGTTGGTTAGGGATGAGCATTGTCATGTGCTACTTCAGAGTTTGGAGAAATAAGTGTTGTCCTTTAAAAGAAAAAGAAAAATCAGCATCAGATAACAAAAGGTGTTTTAATCTTGCAAGTCCAATTCAGACATTACAGTGCAATGACAGCAAATATGAGGATAAACCATAGATAAACAGCAAGGTACCCCTAAATCAAGATGAAACAAACTGATAGGATGGCATGGAAACTTTTTTTCTTATGAAACAAAATATCTTTCATGACATTCAGGGTTCCCAAATTCTTGATATGAAATCTTGCCATATAAACTATCTTAAAAAGTAAACATTAACAAATACATATATTTCAAGAACAAGTAAACACACCAAATTACCTTCAGAGGAACTTTCTCAAGAAGATGTGTAGTACAAAAGGTTTGCTTAGCTCCAATTCCATACAAGTCAAAGACCTGTGTGAATACAATGAATCAACATAACAGAACAACTTCTTTTTGAGAGGTGACAATACAAAAGCATCTTCTCATACTATTTGAGGAAAGTAACTGTTCCATATATAAATATTCCTAGTAGGCTGAGGATATATTCATCAAGCCTCTTCCCATAGTACACAAGTTTATAAAAGAAAAAAAGAGCTTCAAAATCTGAGTAATAGATTTCTTCAGAAGTGCCTCAATTGCACTCACAGAACTGAAGAGATGGCAATGTTCTTATCCTATCAAATATCTATGACATGGAACTTAAATGGTGATCAATTTCTAAAGAGTTTATAATTATTTTTTATGAAGGAAAATCATGTGAGCTAAATGCTTCCTGGCAACAAGGGTATAGGAGCAGGCATCTGGATAAAGGTCATTTCCACCCTGTGATTTCTCGATCATAAAAAATATGTTTACTTTTTTCTTTCCGGAGATTCAGTCATTAAAACATATTAAATCCATATAAGAAGAAAACCATGTATGAAAGAGAATATATGTAAAACAATAAACCATCACTGTTTATTATTTTTTTGTTTTTTTTTTTCAAAGGTTGCCTAGAAGTTAACATTCAGTTCTCTGCATAAGTAATATAAATAGTTCAAAGTTGAAAGACCTTATCTAAATTCTGATCTATGGGATGGTGAATTAGGAGCTAAGACAAAGTTAAAGCACCAGAATGCAATAACATGCTACGGATCCAATTTTTTGTCATAACCAGACTTATTCATATATTTGAAATGAAATAGATGCCCTAAACAGTTCCAATGTTCCATAAACAAAAGTATGGTTGTTCTTGACGGATTCAATAATAGCACAGTTTCTTGACTTGCATATTCTTGAGGAGCCAAAGTTGAAACTGGACGACAAGAAGAACTCCAACTGAAATATTTGTACATCTCTTAATAAACCTTTGACAAAACCTCCTGTAGTACCTAATACTAGGGAAATGGGGGTAATATGAAATGGACCTTCACAGATAACGCCTGTTCCTATAACAATAAATATATCTGAAACTGAATGAGCTAAAAAACTATTCATTAATACTCGCACAGTTAATACTTAAAAAACAATAGATGAAGAATAATCTGCAAAGGATGCAGGACGGCATAAAACTCACTGGTATAGGTATCCTTCTATCATGGAAAGCAACATCTGAAGCAAGATATACATCCCCAACACTTGCTCCTTTTGCCTGAAATCATGAAACTCATTTTGTTCATAACTAAAATTATGAAGATAATGAACTAGATAAGTAAATGCACAATTCTAAGTAGATTCTAAGTAACTTGAATGGAAATAAATCCTTTATAAATGAAAGCATTCAAATAAAAAAACTGCAAGTATAATTCTGAATTTGTACTATGTTTTTGGTATAGTCCAATCAGAACTTTTACTATACACAGTTGAGCTGGGCACTTGGTTTCAAATGGTGTATGAAAAAGAAAATCATTGATAATTACCATGGAGAAGACATATATCAACAATAGAACGTTATGAAATTGTTGAAGATATTTTTTTCATCCTTGTAGTCAGTCCACTAGGATTTTAAACAGATAACTGAAAGATTTATGAATTACAACTGATGCATCTATCTAGGTAGCTAACAAGAAGAGCTCTTGAAAAGAAGTTTGGCAATCTCTACTGTCGTGATATTTGAATTAAGTGTATATAGATACAGTAGATTAGCTCAGGTCAGAAATATTAGAGGCAGAAAACAGGATTGCACATGCAAGAATCAGGGAAGAAAGCTGCATGACTGACTAGAACACACATCATATACACAATTTATTTTGCAATAAGAAAATAGTAGTATGATTACACCATCCCTATGCACGTAGCATGACATGTAATTTTCCAGTTTCAAATATAAGCCTGCCATTTAGATACCATGTCATATTTGATATTACCATGGAGAAGACATATATCAACAATAGAACGTTATGAAATAACTGAAAGATTTATGAATTACAACTGATGCATCTATCTAGATAGCTTTTTTCTGAAAGGGATCTATCTAGGTAGCTAACAAGAAGAGCTCTTGAAAAGAAGTTTGGCAATCTCTACTGCCGTGATATTTGAATGAAGTGTATATAGATACAGTAGATTAGCTCATCAGAAATATTAGAGGCAGAAAACAGGATTGCACATGCAAGAATCAGGGAAGAAAGCTGCATGACTGACTAGAACACACATCGTATACACATTTTTTTTTTGCAATAAGAAAATAGTAGTATGCTACACCATCCCTATGCATGTAGCATGACATGTAATTTTCCAGTTTCAAATATAAGCCTGCCATTTAGATACCATGTCATATTTGATATTACCATGGAGAAGACATATATCAACAATAGAACGTTATGAAACTGTTGAAGATATTTTTTTTCATCCTTGTCGTCAGTCCACTAGGATTTTAAACAGATAACTGAAAGATTTATGAATTACAACTGATGCATCTATCTAGATAGCTTTTTTCTGAAAGGGATCTATCTAGGTAGCTAACAAGAAGAGCTCTTGAAAAGAAGTTTGGCAATCTCTACTGCCGTGATATTTGAATGAAGTGTATATAGATACAGTAGATTAGCTCATCAGAAATATTAGAGGCAGAAAACAGGATTGCACATGCAAGAATCAGGGAAGAAAGCTGCATGACTGACTAGAACACACATCGTATACACATTTTTTTTTTGCAATAAGAAAATAGTAGTATGCTACACCATCCCTATGCATGTAGCATGACATGTAATTTTCCAGTTTCAAATATAAGCCTGCCATTTAGATACCATGTCATATTTGATATTATAGTTAGTCACGTTAAATATGAAAAAGGCCAAAGGTATATGGATCATCAATACGAGCCCAAAAAGTGAGAATGAGCAACCATTTTTTCTGGCTAATTCTGAAAGTTAATAACTCCATAATACAGTCACAATGCAACTTTGACACAATAAGTATTTCTTCAAGAACAATCTAGAGAAACGTACTTTAAAGGCGCCACAGGTTCCAGCATTGATGATAAGGTCAGGCTTTAATGCTTGCACAGAGGCATATGTTACAAGAGACGCTGATATTGTACCAACACTATCGACACCTGAAGCAATATAAACAATTTATAAAACTAGAAAATTTGCCCAAAGAAGAGCAAATATAACCGGCAAACCTAATAGGAATAATTAATGGACAAATCATGTTATAGCCAATCAAAAGAAACTGATAATGATGCTATTTGGATAATCCATTGGACTTTGTTCCAGAACCAGCAAACCTAGTAGGAACTGAAATTAATGGACAAATCATGTTATTGCCCATCAAAAGAAACTGATAATGATGCTATTTGGATAATCCATTGGACTTTGTTCCAGAACCAGCAAACCTAGTAGGAACTGAAATTAATGGACAAATCATGTTATTGCCCATCAAAAGAAACTGATAATGATGCTATTTGGATAATCCATTGGACTTTGTTCCAGCTTAATCAGTCAGCATTTATTTTTTTTTCTTTGTGATTCTCATTCCAAATTACTCGACTTACACTCTAAATGAGGTCACTTATACAACAATACTTATGTAGCATGGAAATGGATGAATGCTAGAGGCATTACCTGAGGATGGATCTTTCCCAGGTACCACCAAATTAATGTGCAGGTCTTTGTAGGTACCATGGTATCTGACCCACGGGACACCCTTAGGAAACCTGTTCAATTATTAAAAGATCAAATAATTACTTGCATAACTTAGGGTAGCCAAACATTCCTAAATATCAATACTAGAAGCACCATAAAAGCTTAACCAAAAGATTTCATATGGACAAGATTAACAAGATTAACTAATATCTTCTACATGTCAGCAATTACCCACTCAACCTATCAAACAATCTTGTTAATTTGTATATAAAGTAAGAATGCTCCTAACTATCAGAATCTTGTTAATCATTTCCAGCAAGATTACCGACACAAACCAAATCAGCACTTCATCTTCTCCAAAATAAACTGACGAAAGATAACACAAAACTTACGTGTTTCCGTCAGCATCCTCGACCAAATCGAATTTGCTAACCAATGGAAGCGCCTCCGTCTTCATCGCTACGGGTAACATCACCGCCAAAGCAATTGAATCGGTCAGCAAAACCCAAGAAAAAAAAACACAACACGAATAGAACCAAAGGAACGCCTGGCACAAAACCTTAGTACCTATGACGATAAGTACGGTAGATATCAGCCGATCGCCGGCAGCAGCAAGGTCGTCGACCTTCTCCGCCGCCTCTGCCTCGATCGCGGCCACTGCCGCCTCCTCTAACGCCGCGGCTTCGCCGGCGAAGGAGACGTCGTTGGGGGGCGCCATCACCGTTCGGAACCCTAGATCGCCGGCGGCCGCGGGGCGCTCGCTTCCTCCTTTTCCCTCCTCTCTCGATCGAAAGCCAAATGAGCAGAGAAATCTACCAACCGCGCGATATTTTTTCTTTTCTACTGCTGGGGAGGCATTTATACTCTGCTATAATAATTTAAACTGGTTATTTTTTATAGCCGTTGATGAATGTATGGACGGCCTAGATCTTTCTTTCAGGAGATTTATTTATCGTGGCGTCGCATATTTAGTAAATATATGTGGGAACGAGCCGCTTAAGTGAAGGTTTAGTTGTTCCCACGATGGGTCCGTTGGGGGGGTGGATCATAACGGGTCGTGGACATAACGTTCTGGACACTTGGCATACGGTGATTGGTTTAACTGGATAATCTCGTAGCGGCTGAACGTTATGTCGCGGTTGGTAGCGCCGCGACGTTCACGTGTGTGATAAACGATGTGAAAAAAAGGAAAATACATGTTGGGTTTTGGGCTTTTTTTAACGTAAAACCCCAAATTAAGCTTTATAAATTGAAACATGGCCCAATCAATACGACAGAGATAATAAAATGGCTTGTTAAAAATCATATACTAGAATCGCAACATAAAAGTACCCTATGTAATTTATTTAAATAAATTTTGGAAGTATTTTTATAATGCCCTCGATAATACACCTTGGCATAAAATTTGGAAGTTTTTTTATAAATTTTGGAAGCAGATATATTGACCTGTCAAAAAAGAGAATATGATTTATATGAAAGACAACACGAGAAATGAACTCTAATTTTCATATACTCTAATTTCATTACGAGCATCATATGTTGCATATGTTGCATGTGCTTTCATCATCAATTGTTTACATAATTGAATTAATGAGATATACTTTCGTGACTTATCAAGCTCAATATGCGAATAAATAAAAAAATAATATGAAATATCATGACATGTATCGATATAAAGCATAATAAAAAGTATACTTTCAGAGTATGAATTAATCATAATAAATAAATAAAAATTTATTCAAAATTGAATGAATCGAGATCATTGTCAATTATCATTAGATAACATCACTACTAAATCAATAGTGATTCGCGCGTGCAGGGTTAGTGATTGATGCACAAACCACAATGATGCATAAAAGAAAATGATTTATGCAAGAAGAACTAAGTAGTTTCGTTACACCTACACTACTAATCTCTAACAATATCATCGTAACATGATTTTATTATTTTACTCTCAAAATCAACATATAAAATATTCTCTTTATTAAATATCATGTTCTTTATCTTACATGTAATGTATAATACATCATCATAAGATCAATCATAGATTTTAAGCTGACATAATTTTTTTCATCATAGTCATCACTTTATTAACCAATAATAATTGGGATTCATATAAAATCTCACAATACAAGTATTATCATATTATGAACCAATCTCATAGGGGTTCATATAAGACCTTATAACAAGAGTATCATCATACAATTACTTCAAAATTTTAATTATGATAATTCATAAGAGATCGTAAAAAGATTAAATGATCATAAAAAGTTATTGTACTATTATAATTAAAAATAGAATTATATTCAATGATTGAACAATGCAGTCAAAGGTAAAAAAACATATATACTCATAAGAGTGGAATGCGATATTATATTTGAATTTTTTTATGAGGTTTGATTACTGATTTAGAAGAATCAATATTAGTCAATATCAAATGAAGATCATAAATCAAATCATCTCAATATGTTTATACTATTCATGATATCATTTGAGTAAAATATGATCAATAATATTCAAAAGAGTAGTATTATGACTTAATTCATATGAAAAATATATATTGATTTGTGCATATGAAATCAAAGGTAAAATATTAATTTAGATATAAGAACATTCAATATGCACCATATTTTCATAAAAGAAATCATACACTATCAAAGTAATATACATAAACATGAAATCAATGCTTAGTATAGTACATGGTTTTATTTGAGTATCATTGCAATAACTTTTTTAAAACATTAATTCCACCCAAATATTGAACCCATAAGTATTCATAATCACATTTGAAGTATTTTAATAATAATGATAATATCAAATATAAATCATCTGGACAAGCTTATATAGGATATTTATTTTCATCCTTAGAAAAATTTAACATATTATCAATAAAAAAATATATAACTTAATCCACAAACATTCATTTTGAATAATTATATTTTTCTTCAAAGAAAACTCTCTGTAAATTTATATAAGAAATTTACATATCCTATCTTTTTACCATTAATTCTTAAGAAATCTTACAACATTATCTATCAATTTCACATTTGATGTTTTGACAATTAAGTTTTTAATCATTTATAACTCCTTACAGGTTTATCATTTTCAAGAAATTTCACATTATGTGAAAATATAATATATACAAGTTACAAATTATTACTCCATAATTTTCATATCCTAATTTACTATATATATATATATATATTGAAAGATGGACACGCTACAATCCCGAAACATCATGACATAGAGTTAGTATTTTGATCATAATGTTCTCTATAGATCTTGAATCTAGATGAAGCTAGTTTTAATTTGCATAAACTAAAATATGAAACCTATAAGAGAGAGAGAGAGAGAGAGAGAGAGAGAGAGAGAGAGAAGAATATTAGGGGCATACACATATTTGTGTATGCAAGCAATTGATCTCGGGTGTCACCATCTGGAGGCGAGTTAGACACATTGGGACTCCTCTCTTTGTGCATTCACCATCGAGAAGCAAGTATGTCTCCATTTGTTGTTCTTCCATCTCAAGAAATCGCTCCTTGATCTCTCCCTCTTTGCTGGTGGATAACCTCATTCTTCTCACTTTGTCCCCTCCTGTCGCTGCCTAGAAGCATGTTAGCCATGCCACTCTTCATGTTCCATGCAATAAAAAATAGCAATTGACAACCAAATGTTTATGTTGAGATTCATTTGTTATTGTCACATAATCCAATTATGTCCTCTATATTTACTACAGTCTGTAGCTAAATCGATATACATTATGGCTTAGAAAATTTCTCTTTTAGGATTTTGTGTTTAAGAGGTTTATATGTTTATTAGCCCAAAAAAAACAATTATGAGATAGTTTCCTGAACTCAAGTTGTCATGTATTGAACATTTTATACTTTTACTGCTACCAAAATATGCATCAAGTAGTTTTGTACTTCTGTTCATATTCAGTTTCAATTACACATCACAAAATTGTGCTTGCCTCCCTCCCTTCCTTTTAATATGTAAGACAATTCTAATGCAAGCAATAAAAAATGATAGGATTGTATATACAAAGGGTATGATTCCATGTCAAAAAAACAATGATTGGAGAGCAAGGAGAAGCCAACAACCGGATCAAATGGAGGCAGACTTGCTTCCATATGGCGAATGCACGGAGAGAAGAGTCATGGCACATCTAACTCGCCTTCCGGCAACGACTTGAGCTAAGAGAGGGAGAGAAAGGGATGGAATGGAACAATCAAAATTTTTCGTGCACGTCATATGCGTTTGATGAACCGACCTTTACTTTTTTGGTTTATTAACCTTGACTTGTTCTCCAAGCTATTGAACCAAGTTTAAACCAACCGAGTTTAAATTATGAGATCATAACCCTTGAACCGAAGCAATTTTCAATTGGACGCTTGAGATATGTTGATT
>LTAE01001238.1:0-59436 GCA_001647135.1 Pontederia paniculata | reverse complement strand
CCCCCTCTTTGTGCCAAGTGATCCTACATATTTAACTAAATTCAAGTTAGCCAATTTTCAGCCCATATACTAGTCATAATATGAGTCATCATGGACTTAAAACATGTTAGTTTCTTTCACGGAAATGCGGTTTGGACACTGACGAACGAGATTTTTTTACTTGTTCATCAAGTAATCTTACAATCATTGGATTGAAGACCTTGGGGGTCGATTTTTCAATATAGATATGACCTCATTACAACCCTAGAAGGTCATATATCTCAACATCTCTCTCTTTAGAAAATAATATCTAATAATTATTTTAGTTTTTCTAAAGTCTTTTCTACCTAAGTATTAGAGAGAGTGATCCTTGTTTTTTTTTTTGCAAGAGCTAGACACCCGAAGGAGTCATGAGGATCTATGTTGATGTTCTACCCGAAAGGGATTACTACATTCATCATATTTGTGAGGGAACTCTATGTTAGTTTTATTTTATTTTCCTCCATTATGATGGCAATTATCATATTTAATCTTTCTTTTTTTTTCAGTAAATCAGGTTTAATCTTTCTTGATTGTCATCAAGAGTAGGGTACTTCTCTGTTAGGGAAAAGATTTGTTGAACTATATTTATTTCTTGACTTACATTTTTCTATTTTGATTTTTTGTGAACTTGCATCTAATTGATTAGTTTTTAAAAGGAGAGTATTTTTATTAACTTTAACTTGTTCTATATTGTTAATAGTAGATCTTATGATTTTTGGTAATAATATTAATTGCATCGGTCGTGTTGTATGAATTCCTGATACACAAATACCTAGCACGAACTATTTATGGACACGACACTGGTCGTGTTCTCATATTTTTAGGCAAATTATTCTTGTTCAAGTCTTATTCTATCTATCTAAGTTTGGAATTCATATTTTTTATTATTAACTCAGTTGATTCGAGATGTTAATAATTAGGGTTTGTTCTTTATTGCATCTTAAATTAGTTTAACTTGGAATGAGTTTGGATTCAAATTGTTCTGACTTCATATTAATTAAACATATTTAAGGTCATCTGGTTTTGAAGTCTTATAATTTTAATACAACTCTTTCATCATAATTATTCGAATCTATTTTAACTGCTTTAACTCTAAGATAACAGTGAGAATACAAGTCTCAAACTCGACTTCTTCACGAAATTGATAAACACTTTTGGCACTAGATTTATCATCTTAAATTTCATTTTAAAATCAACTTCACCTCAAACTCTCTTGCGATCTTAGATAACATATTAGATCGGGACATTATATTAGATTAGACCTTATGGTATTGATAACTCATATTTATCACTTCATTACTTGATTCGAATAGTGCACTTGCTAGTTTTTTTGTTACAGATTTCTCGCATCAGCTCTTGCGACCTTTTACACCATGATGAACAAAAATATTTTCTTGATAGATTTGTGGTTGTGTCCTCGATGACATTATGATATATAGTCGCACTTTGGAGGAGCACATCAAGCAAGTGTTCGAGGTGTTGCAATAGAATGAGCTTGATCTATGTCATGCGTGAGAACTGTGCTTTCATCCAAGTAGAACTACACTTCGTGGGCCATGTCATCTGAAGATGGATGGAGAGAAGATTCAAGCCATCATAGAGTGGGAGACGCCCAAGAATGTCATTGTTGACGTTTTCAATTGACGAGCGAAATGATTGAGAGAATCAAGAAGAGGTTAGAGCCAAACCCTACAACAAAAAACTTATTCAAACAAACAAAGGAGGGTAAGATGCACCTATTCTGGGAGGAGGATGGGCTCATCTTCACCATGGAACGTCATATCTTTCTATGTTAGATAACTTACGACAATAAGTCATCGAGTTCCATGACTTGAAGTGAGTGTGATACACAATTATCTTGCACATGGCACTCATTAAGGAGATATATTTTTTACTAATAATGGAGCATGGTGTTATGCCTTGTTTGCAACTAGGATAAGCCCGACAACTAAACGCTTGCAGGAATCTTGGAACCTTTGCCTATTCTAGAGCAACTATGGACGGATGTCTAAATGAACTTCATCACGAGCATGCCCCGTTCTGAGGTAGTGAGTACCATTTTGGTGGTGTAAATTGATTCTCCAAGTATGTCATTTTCACCATATGCTCTATTAGTTGATCAACTATTGAAGTTGCGAAGTTATATCCGAAGCATGTGGTGAAGTACTAGGGCCTTCCTCAGGGTATTATCATTGATTGATAGGATGATTTGTTGGAAACTTTTGGAATGATCGATTCAAGATGTTGCGTTCCAATCTAAATTTCTTCTATAAAACAAAGGTGAATTGCATCATGGAGATCTAGCTAAGACATTGTGAGTGCCAACCAAAACCAAAAGGACTAAGCCAAGCTGCTAGATGTCGCTCAATTCTCTTACAACCTCCAAATGATGACTCAACCAACCGGAGTTCCTTTGAGATAATGATGGGGCAACAACCCCTCATTCACAATATTGTTGCTACTAATTATGGTGGCTAGGTCTTTGTCATGCATTGCATCACGAGTGAGTCGCATGGACAGAATGACATTTCCCAAACATGTTTCAACTTAGCGGCCAAGCACAAGAAGTAGTGGGCAAATACGACTTAGTAGGGCATGAACTTCACTATCGAGATTAACTCTTGGTGAAGATGCATCAACATTTCCGACTAAGTAGGAAAATTTTCACAAGTGCCTTGTGTGAAGCTACGAAGGCCATTTCAGGATCATGAAGAAGGTGAGAAAATGACATACAAGCTCGAACTTCCCCCTCAACTACACTAGAATCCTATCGTCCACGTCAGCCTGCTCAAGCATTTTGTAGAAAATATTGAAGATTTCAAGTGTGGGATTTCATATCATGCTTCGTTGACATACAACAACATTTCACTGATGAAGTCAAAGAAGTCCTTATTGTTCGAGGCTGGAAGCGCAAGGAGTACCTTGTTCCATGGATAAGAAAATTGAACACTGATACAAGTGGGGAGTCGAAGCACTGTAACAATTAAAGCAGAATATTGGAAACTTTAAAGCTACAACACCGAAGATGTGGCCGATTGAGTGGGGAAGAATGTCCCGAATAGCTTGAAGGCTTGCCCAAGTTATTTTATTTTCAATGTATGTTTTACAAACCACATTTTTATCTTTTTTTCGTTCTTAGTTTTCTTTGTAAGTCCTCTACTAACATTATTGCAAATATGATGAAGTTGGATTGCACCCCTTGTGCCTCCACACCATACTTTGTTACTCTATTATAAAAATTGTGGTTATACTATAGGAGAACACTTATTTTTCCATACTATTTGCAATAATAGAGAGCATTTAGTCAAGAATTATATGCCTTAAGTGCAAGATCGACACATCCCTCGTAAAATTACTAAAACACCATTGGAAGCGCCCATTGGATATGCGGCACCAAAACTGATCAGAATTCTCTTGCTTAGTCGAAGGACTTGTCTAGATGTCGTACGTCACCTCGGAAGTGAAAAAAAGATCCCATGACACACATACACGCAATAACGAATCTAGCACCCATTATTGAGGCCCATATTATAAAAATACACAAGTCACCTCCATATATGTAAACAACATTGCAAAATTTCTACATAAAACTAACTAATAATAAAAAAATTGAGAGGGGCCTTGGCCCTTCCCAAATACCTCTCCACATACACACACACACACTATCGTGCATATTAATACATATCACTTTATTATAATTATGTATTACACAATAATGTGAGTTAGATCCATAGTAAAAAATAATATGGATGTTGACAATTTCTTAGTATTAATAGTTTTATAATAAAATTTCAAATTGCAATAGTGCTGCCAGCTAGATATAGACATCGGGCGGCCCCCAAGGCCATGCTTCGGCTAGGTCGGGCCGGGCCGCCCCTCTTGGGTTTTTGGCCCAGCACGGTATGACCTAGTGAGCACGAGCCCATCAGGACCCAACATGATCAAGCACGCTTGATATATAAAATATTAATATATAGACTTTTGGTAGAGAAGATGCTCTCCTATATTTTTAATCCGGGTTCAAATCACTCCTCCAACATACTTTTGGATTTAACCTATATAATAAATATATTTTAATGCATCTTCTTATATAATATATATTACTTATTAATATAATAATCTTATATGCTATTATTTGGTTATTAATTTATCTATTTATAATATGATTATATTAAATACTATATTATATGATATAAAGTATTACTTTATTATATATAAAATTGAAACTTTTAAAAACATAGTCAAAAATTCAAAAAATGAAATAAAAGAATAGTGGCCACGGCACAATCCGCATGAACGAGTTCAGGATGGGCCATTCGAATGTCAATTTTAGCACGACACAAGCACAAGCAAGAACACGGTCAAACACGAGTTTATTGGCACGAGCATGCACGAATTTCCATCTCTACCACCAACGATGAATATCGATACTAAGGGCGTTAGGGTCACACTGGTTAGGGTGTGTTTGGTTGATGGAATGCAATATTTCTTGGAATAATGAAATTCCATGGAATGTGATTCTACATAATATTCTCATATTTGGTTTGAGGTCGGAATATATTCAGAATAAATTTGACTTTATAATCTATATAAAAAAGGGAGAAGACTAGAGAAGATATAAGAACATTTATATGAGAGAAAGTGAAAAATTGAGATAAGAGCAAAAAATGAAAAAATTAGGAGAGAGAAAATTATAATGTTAAATGATAGATAAGGAAAAAATTATAGAAGAGAGAAAGTAAGTATATTAGAAATGATGAAAATAATTTAGAGGATAGAGGAAGTTATGAAATAATATTACATGAGAGAGAAAAAAATATATTTGAGTAGAGAGAAAGTGTGATATTATAGGAGAGAGAAAATGATAAAATTAGAGAAAAAAATTATGTTATTAGATTATAGGAGAGAGAAATGAAATACTATTGGAGAGAGAAAGTGTGATATTATATGTGAGAAAAATAAACAAAATAGAAGAGAGAGAAAGTTATGAGATTAGATTATATGAAAGATGAAGTGAAATATCATAGGAGAGAGAAAGTGGGATATTACATGAGAAAATAAGAAAATTGGAGGAGAGAGAAAGTAAAATATTATAGAGGGAGAAACTATGGTACTATACGAGAGAGAAAGTGAGATATTAAAGGAGAGAAAGTGTGATAGTATATATGAGAACAATAAAAAATTAGAGAGAGAAAGTTATGAGATTAAATTATAGGAGAGGGAAAGTAAAATATTATAAAATAGAGAAAGTGAGATATTACATGAGAGAGAAAATAAAAAAATTGAGGAGAGATAAAATGAAATATTATAGAGAGAGAAAGTGGAATATTACAAAAGAGAACAAAAATGTAAAAAATGGAGGAGGAAAAAAATTATGCGATTATATTATAGAAGAGAAAAAATGAAATATTACAGAAGAGAGAAAGTGAGATATTACATGTAAAAGAAAATGAGAAAAGTGAAGAAAACGGAAAGTGAAATATTATAGGAAAGACAAAGTAGAGTATTACAAAAGAGGAAAAATGAGAAAATTGGAGAAAAAAAAGTTAGGAGATTAGATTCTAGAAGAGAGAAAGTGAATTACTAAAGGGGAGTGAAAATTAAATATTATATGAGAGAGAAAATGATGAATTCGAAAGAAAAAGAAACTAGATGAGAGATAAATTTATAATATTGTAGAAAAAAAATATTATATATGATGAAATATTGATATTAGAAGAAAGAGAAAGTGAGAAATTTGTGTGTTTTTTTATAAGCGAGATATTTTTTTTAAATAAAATATCAATATATAATTCATGGTAATTTAATATTATCATAAATTTTTAGAAGAAATTAGATTTCTTTTTTGTATGAAATATTATTTCAAAGGAAATATATGATTTTTAAATAAACTATTAAGTTAACTAATTTAAACATAAGAATATATATAAGAAATGCTACAAAATTAGCGCTAATCTAATGCACTTTTAATATTTAGCCATTACAACATCACCAAAATAGGACTGCCACAACTTTGTTATTTTTCTCCAGCCTTTTGGCGAAGCGCTATGTAACGCTTTAACCTCGTGGCCTATGAATGCGTTGATGATTTGTAATGCAAGGCTTGGGTGAGCAGGCATGACTAAGAATGTTGCCCATGTGGAGCGGAGTCAAGGCAGTGCATTGATGAAAATGCACTGACGCTCGAGTGTGCGTCGATGTTTCTATGGGCGTGCCCGTGAAAAAGGACCAAATCCCATGGGGCCTGACCAAGGTGGTCTTGGACGGTTGCAGCACTAAGATGGCTTGAAATCATAAGGCGCGCCCAGTGTGCGGCGCAGGAAACGGAAGGAAGTAGAGCGGCAATACAAGGGCGAGCGCCAATGCACGCCCAAGAAATCCATGCACGCGCCCATGAAAATATTGATGTTTTCCTGGGACACGGACAAGCGGCCAACACTGATGCAGTGGTAGTTGCAGCGGTGGTTAGGAGGTTTTTAGGGAGTTATTATAAGTCATAAGGGGTCTTTGACAGCCTCTTGGGCAGTTGTAATGGGTAGTTATTGTATGAGTTGGTTTTCTTAACTACCCAATAGGCTTATATATATGGCATGCAAATGCATTGATGTTTAGGCAGAAAACTCCAAGATTTTAGTAGCATTACAGGCCAGAGATTGTACTATGTTCTAAGGCTAGTTTATGCCTTGGTTGTAACTATCTTATTGCAATGAAATAATTTTCTTTCCCCATCTCTTGTGTTAATTCCACATTTGTCATAGAAGGAACGTTTTTTTGGCAAAAACATCGACGTTTTGGGCAGTTTTCTAGGCTTACTTAGTTTCTTGGTGTAAAGGACTAAGGCCGCACACACTTAGGAAAATATAAGCGCGTGACATTTGGTATCAAAGCCCAGAATTCCTTCATGGCCGAATCAGGAGATGATGTAATACAAAAGTATGGCCGAAAGTGGAAGAAGAAGGCAATGCACGAGTCAGGGACTGTGGGAAATGTCACTTCCTTTGATGAGGTATTGCAAGGCATAGCGCACTAGGATTTGTTGGAACGCCTAGTTGCAATGGAGGAGCGTTTGGAAGGTTATGGTGATCTTTCCAAATGCGTGGAATCTCTAGAGGAGAACGGTAATGCATTGCTGGGTCATGGACATAAATAAGTCCTTGAATGTCCGAAAGGTCTTCGGTGTTGAAGACAAGGAAAAAAGGGTCTTCAATATTGAAGACAAGGTTGGACGTTAGCTTTCTAAAGCAAAGCAATGTTCAAGGTCGATCGGGAGTAGATTGGCTAAGGAAAAGGTTGATGATGTTATCAACCAAAGTGCTAAGGAAAAGTCGGCGACAATAAAAGTTGACAAGGTCTGCGGAGTTGCAGAAAGTAGCCAATGTGTTTTGGCTAAGGAAAGAAAGGTTATGTGTTGTAGAAAAGTTGATGCGGTGAAGTATTAAAGAAGGAAAGGGGAGGAGGCTCTCCAAGAAGCAGGAGATGAGTTTTCTCTTGTGAAGGTTAAGTCATGTTGTAGCCAAGACGGCATTGTCAGGACGACAATGACTTGAATGGGGAAGAGTTGTAATGTTTTAACCTCGTGGCCCATGAATGCGTTGATGATTTGCAATGCAAGGCTTGGGTGAGCAGGCATGATTAAGAATGTTGCCCATGCGGAGCGGTGTCAAGGCAGTGTATTGATGAAAATGCACTCATGTCCGGGCGTGCTTCGATGTTTCTATGGGCGCGCACGTGAAAATGGACCAAATCCCATGGGACGTGACCAAGGTGGTCTTGGACGGTTGCTGCACATATGGCTTGAAATCATAAGACGTGCCTAGTGTGTGGGCAGGAAACGGAAGGAAGCAAAGCGGCAGCGAAGCGATAGTATAGGGGTGAGCGTCAACGAACGCCCAGGAAATTCATGTGTGCGCCCATGAAAATATTGATGTTTTCCTGGGACACGGACAAGCGGCCAACACTGATGCAGTGACAGTTGCAGTTGTGATTAGAGGATTTTTAAGGAGTTATTATAAGTCATAGGGGGTCTTTGACAACCTCTTGGGTAGTTGTAATGGATAGTTATTGTATGGGTTGGTTTTCTTAACTACCAAATAGGCTTATATATATGGCATGCAAATGCATTAATGTTTAGGCAAAAAACTTCAGGATTTTAGTAGCATTACATGCCACAGATTATACTATGTTCTAAAGGTGGTTTATACATTGGTTGCAACTATCTTATTACAATGAAATAACTTTCTTTCCCCATTGCTTTTGTCATAGAAGAAACATTTTTGGACAAAACGTTTTAAATAATTTTCTAAGCTTATTTAGTTTCTTGGTGTTAGGATAAGATCGCACGTACTTAGAAAAATATAAGGGCGTGACAGCTAGCTCCATTGCACTAATTCAACGTCAAAGTGCCAAAACAATGTTAAGGTGATGCTAGTGGCTGCGACGCCATGGCGTCACAGCCATGCACAACACTTACTAAATTGCGTGGTCAATGAACCGTTTTCGTTTGTTTGTGTTGGTTGACAACTTGATTTTTATATCTTGGACTTTGGTCGCTTTTCAAATTGTAAAAACGAAATACCTATCATTTGTCTTTTTTTAAATATTATCTTATCATAACCCCATCTTAAATATCGCCCAATTTTCTTCGGAGAACATGTTTCACAGGAAAAGTTTTATTCATTTTTAAGACATGTCTGAGAGCAGGGAATAAAAATAAAACACGTGAAATCAAAACATTTCCTAAATTTAGTAACATTTATCTTCTTTAAATTTGTCAAACACGTGCCTTCTAATTTTTCATTTTTAGGGAACATTAATGTAAAATAGAAAGAAATTGTGAAGCTAACATTGTGTTCACTAGCTTGCTGCAAACCAAAGGCATCGTGCCATCATGTCGACGATTGTGATCAAGAGGCAAAAACATACTCCACCATATCTTAGCGTAACGGGCAGTGTGCTCCTCTGTTTCCTTGGACGCGAATCACTTGGGAATGGCTACTACTCCACTTGATCTTCTCTTGTTCACTTGGCGCTCGTTAATTAAGTTTCATAAGCCTTTAATAGCAACAATTATGCATGAGATTGGGACGTGAGATTAAATGTCTTGTGAAATTAGTAGTGTATCCTCTTTACTTAAGTCAGTGCTTCCACTAGCCGTTTGGAAGGGATAATAGTACATTCATATTCATTCACATGCTGCTAAATCATTGTCCCAAGAAGAAAATTATATGAGAAGCAACACCATCAAAGACTTGGCATGAGATCCAAGTCAATTGCAACCAAGGCAAATTAAAAAGAAAAGAAAAAAAAAACATAACCAAAATTATATTGCATGGAATGCATGCACCTTCAAACGCATCACTATAAAAAGCAACAATCCTCCATCCCTTTCTTGTAAGCATTTCCAAGTTTCAAGCTCCACAACAACAGTAGAGGAACAATGTCGTCGTTCCTCTTACCACCACCAGCTCGTGGAAGTCCTCCTCAACCTTCGCCTCCGAAGCAAGCACCACCGTCGCCTAGCCGAAGCCCTCCATCACCACCATCCTCTCCTTCCAAACAAGCGCCGCCACCGCCAGGCCGAAGCCCGCCGAAACCTTCGCCTACTCCTCAGCAAGCACCGCCGCCACCGCCAAGCCGAAGCCCACCGCAGCCTTCGCCAACTCCCAAACAAGCTCCACCGCCGCCTCGTAGAAGTCCTCCGCCACCCTCGCCAGCTCCAAATCAACCACCGCCACCCTCTCGCCGAAGCCCTCCACCGGCACCGCCTGCACCAAAACAAGCGCCTCCACCACCACGAAAAATGGCACCACCGCCGCCGCCGCCAAAAAAGATGGCGCCACCTCCACCAAANCCTACTCCTCAGCAAGCACCGCCGCCACCGCCAAGCCGAAGCCCACCGCAGCCTTCGCCAACTCCCAAACAAGCTCCACCGCCGCCTCGTAGAAGTCCTCCGCCACCCTCGCCAGCTCCAAATCAACCACCGCCACCCTCTCGCCGAAGCCCTCCACCGGCACCGCCTGCACCAAAACAAGCGCCTCCACCACCACGAAAAATGGCACCACCGCCGCCGCCGCCAAAAAAGATGGCGCCACCTCCACCAAAACTGCCACCTCCCACACCGGCGGGGCACCCGCCATCACCTCCTCGGCCTCTTCCGCCATTAGTTCCCCCGCCGCCTCAAATTACACCGCCTTCTCCTCCGCCTGCGCCACACCACACTGTCATCATTGTCGTCTTTGTCTCTATTGGCGGCCTCTTCTTCCTCGCATTCCTCGCTGCGGCACTCTTCTGTTGCCTTAAGAAGAGAAAGAAGAAGACGACTCAGGAGACAGAGGTCGTCAACGTAAAGGACCATATCCATGTGCATGAAGCTGTGATTCCAGGTCCCCATGGCTCCGAATTGATGGCGCTCTCCGTTGACGAAGACATTAAAATCGAGGAACACATCAAGAGAAATGAATTGGCCGAGGAGACATCGCTAGACGAATTCGCGAAGGAAGTGCCGAACAGTTCCAGTTTGACGAATAAGAAAGGCTAAATTTAAGATCGAAATCAATCACGTTCTTGAACATAAAAGTGCATTGCGAGATAATGGTTGAGCACGTTGTGAAGACTGCATGTGTGTTAATTTCCTGTGTGTTCAAATTTCATTATTTAAGTACGTGTGTATACATGTATTGAATGTATTCTTTTATTCAATAAGTGCATTATTTATATTTGTTATGTTCGTTGAAACTTCATCAATAAATTTCAAAAGGAAACATTATTGTTTTAAGCCTTTTACTAAAATTCTTTCTGAAGCTATCTTTCTTGCTATCTTTTTTTCTTATTGTATTTCTTTAATTTGTTAAATATTTTATCTGCTGTAAAAGGGCATAAACCTATAAGACGATAAGACTGAGAGTTAGGTGCCACGTGACATGGAGTTCTTAATTTCTTATTCTTTCTTTTAATAGCTGAAAGCACGAACTAATTTTTTTACGATGTCACATTGACTTATTTCCCCCTCCCCCACAACATCATGTGATACTCCAATAATTTTAAGATAAAATTTCATTAAAAAGTCTAGTTAAATAAAATATCTTATTATATTATTTCATAAAAAAAGATATAATCGTTAAAAGCTCAATAATTTTACTAAAAAATTAAAATAACTCAAAACTAATTTCGCATCATGTGCAAGCCAGCGGGTCATGAACATTTGTATCACTAGTGTCATCATCATGTTCATCGTCTACGGAGGCAATTTTAATCCAGGAAAGACAATCCTCTCATGAGTAATGAAGCTCGATATGCGATTATAATAGTCAATAGAAAAAATATATATGCAGAGATATCAATACTTCATTATGCTAATCAGTGGCATTACTTTTTTCTTTTATTTATTATTTTAATTTAAGAATGTTCAGAACATCAGTTGCACCAAATGATGCACAATAATTTTACATTTCAGTACGTGTTATGATGATTAGTGTCTTACTTGATCGTTATTTTTTCTAGTGTCATTAATTGCTAGAACATCAACCACAAGCACAGTCTTAATATATGATCTCATTATTATTTTTAATTATTTTATCCACATTTCGTCAAGCATTATAGGTGAGCCTTTACCAGGTAAATGAAAATTCAGATTGTCTCACTGCAGCCACGACTAAATATGCAATGAACCATTCATTAGTAGTTTCAGTAGTCAGACAGAACAAGTCCTGTAGTCGAGATAAATCTCACAGTCAGGATAATTCCTAAACTCGAGATAAATCTCAAAATTGGCGAGGCCCTCCTCTATACATAATAAATTCAATCACAAAATATTAACAGTTTTAAATCCTACCATTAGTTAAGCATTATGCTCACTTCTAGGTTATCTTCAAGAGACACTAAATCATCACAAAAACATAAGGAATCAATCATTAAGGGTAAGAAATCATTACAACATAAATTCATTTATTATCACATCATTTATCATGCAGAACATGACCCCGTGTCGGATATCGACATAGTCCATGTCAGATTGACAGGACCCATTTTGCACAAAGACATACACACAAAATATTTGAGTTTGTTTTCCACGTGAAACGTCCTATGTCCGATATATCATTTATTGGTATCAGTTACCATGGGGTCGTGTTAGGGTTAGGGTTCGTATTTGCACTGCCTACGCTTCGAGGAACACCAGTGGTGTCAAGGTGTGATATGGTCCGTGTTCCGCCTCTAATGGTTTTTGAGGGACACGACCCACATCAAATATCAATGTGGTCTGTGTTCGGTTGTCTTCAAGTCATCCGGCGAATGCAGTATGTTTGCTACCGTGGTTGTTCGATGGATGCGGCCCACATCCGTTTAGGACGCGGTCCACACTTCGTGGTCTTTGCATCATTCGGCAAGAACTTGACCCGTGTCCGAGCAACGTGATCAATGTCGTTCGATGACCACGAGCCATGTTTGTTGGGTTATGGTCCACATTCAGCCTTTCGATCCTCCTTAGCGAGGATTCTTCATCTTCATCCATCTCGAAAGTGGTCGTCATATTATTTTTAACAATATAGTTTATTACTTTAACATAAGAATAAAATAATTATTTTTAACAATATAGTTTAGGGGAAAATGCAGGTGCAGTGCATTATGCACTTGACCCCGTGCAGAGCAATATCCTGGCCATTGATTTCGAATCAATGGCCAGATTTGATGAATTAAAAAGAGGCAACAATGAATGGATCCTGATCCTTAAATTTCCTCTCAACGCTTCAGATTTTATAAGCAAACCCCTCTTAAAAAACCTTAGTTTCTCACTAAGAAAAGTTCCCAAAACAGTCGTCTCTTCCGTCGCTCCATCTCCTCTGTCTCTCCGCTTCGCTCCGCTCCGATCTGTCCAGGTGCCGCTCCACTGCTGCTACCCCCGCTCGATCGCAACTCTGTTGCTCTGCTACTGTTGTCCCCTATGCGAAGGATTCTGCCCGCTCTGCTGCAGCTGCTCCAGATCCTTCTGTCGCTCTCTTCATGTCTGCATCTCCGCCGTCGTAGCGCTCCGTCTCCTCCGCTTTCGTTTGCCCTGCCTCCTCTACTGGCGCTCTGTCTCCTCTGCTTCTGCTCCGTCTCCTCTGCTGCTGCTTCGTCTCCTATGCTGTCGCACTGCCGGTTCGCTCCGCTCTGTCTCCTCTGCTGCCGCGCTGCCGCTTAACTACGTCTCCTCCGCTGGTGCTGCCACCGCCGCCGCTCTGCTCCGCTGCTGCTATCTTTGCTGCCGCCCTCTGCGAAGACAAACCTTGCCACCGCTGTCTGCTTGGTTGCTGCCGCCCTCGCTCCGCTACCGCCGCATCATTCTCTTCCTCTCTCTTTCATGTTGTTGCAGAAATCAAACAGTTCTTGAACTTTTATGAGAGTGGTAAAATTGAATTAGTTACTGTTTATAATTGTATAAAATTGGAATATCATTAGGGTTTAATAAATGTGTTATGTAGGCGATATAATTAATTTGAATTAGTTAGATATCTTAATATTAACATATAAATTTAGATTATTTGCTAAAGAATAAATGACAATGAAATTATCTACAAGCATGATATGAGATTGATTTTATTGGAGAACACATTTTTCATCAAATCATGAATGGTGATGCCCATGAATGTGGACATCACATTTTATGAAAGTCTTTTAATTTTACTAATCCGATTTTAGGGAAAGTTCTCCATATTTTCTAATTTGTTCTTTTGCAGAAAGCCTAAAAATGAGTGGAGCTTCTAACAACATCTTCATGTAGTAGCCTCAAAATGGTATTGGTTGCACAACTATCATTTGGCACATTTTTTTATTTGGCACATTTATTCTTTATGTTTCGTGGATAAAACTCCAATTTGAATTTGAAAGATTGAACTTCATGTTACTCCAAAAATTCGAGTACTTCCTACTTATCAATCATTATAGTTATTATCTTTATTTCAATTGTTATTTAGATGTGAATGTCAAGTTGAAGTAGTCATCAAGGTTTCTTGGACGGAGGCTAATCCTGGTCGTAGATTTTATGGATGCCAAAATTATGTGGTGGGTAATTTCCTGAATGCATTTCTTTTACGTTTTTTTTCTAAATTAAGTTATGGATAATATTATCTCTTATTTGTTTTTAGTGGTCTGGAGCATGCGGCTATTTTCGATTGTTGGATTCATCTATTTCACAGCATTACAAGAATGTCATAAATGGCTTATTGAAGAAGGTGGATGATTTGGAAGCACAACTTTCAACGGAGCGCAAAAGGCTTAAAATAATTGTATGCTTTCTCATTTTGTTGTTAGTACTTCAGTTGTTGTAGAAATCAAGTCGTATGGATATTGTTGCAATTAGTTATATTGTTGTCGTCTATGTTTATTCGTCGTCAAGGTTGTACTTTCGTGATTTTGTCGTCAAGGTTGTATTTGTCGTCAAAGTTGTATTTGTTGTCTATGGATATTGAATGACATCTTGTTGTAAATTAGAGAAACATGATTTGTTGCTTACATTTGGTTGTGTGTTGTATGGATTGATATGTTCAATTTATCTTTTTATTCACATTTTGTTAATGCCATGGCAATTGTTGCCAAAAACTGCAAGACCCATGTCACGCATGGCAAATTTATTTCATGCACCTTATGCTCTTATGTGCCTCTAAAAGTTTGAAAGAATTTTTTTTACTGGTCTAATGCATCGGCAGCACATGAGAACAAGAAAATTGCATTAGTATTTTGGATAAGAAGTCTTGTAGCTTTGTATAGAATTTTGGATAAGAAGTCATATAAATAGATACTGCTATGCAAGTGACCATAATTACAATTTCACTAAATTTCAGGAAAAAAAGCAACATTTCACACTGAGATCCGGGCGTCCACTGCTCCGCCTTATGGAAACTCCGGGCATCCGCTCATTCCACATTGAGATCCTAGGACGTCCGCTCCCTCCTCTGTCACTACCCAATGAGATCCTCGGACGTCCGCCAAAGCTTCCTCTGACAGGTCCGGACGTCCGCTCGTTCCACCTGAACCTTCGGACGTCCACTTTCTGCTCCAGACATTCTCTGGACGTCCACTGACAAACTCCTAGAAGCCCGCTTGTCTTCTCACCAAGACTCCTGACGTCCTTTGTCTTCACCTGATGTCAACCGGTCGCCCGCACACAACCGCGATCGACCACTCATCCGCTTGCCTTATGCTTTGGTCATCCACTGTCTCCACNTCTCACCAAGACTCCTGACGTCCTTTGTCTTCACCTGATGTCAACCGGTCGCCCGCACACAACCGCGATCGACCACTCATCCGCTTGCCTTATGCTTTGGTCATCCACTGTCTCCACCCTGAGCCCTCTGGACGTCCACTCTCAGCCTTCGCAGTCTACTGGTCGTCCACTGTCTCCACCTTGAGCCCTCTGGACGTCCGCCAAAGCTTCCTCTGACAGGTCTGGACGTCCGCTCGTTCCACCTGAACCTTCGGACGTTCACTTTCTGCTCCAGACATTCTCTAGACGTCCACTGACAAACTCCTGGACGTCTGCTTGTCTTCTCACCAAGACTCCGAACGTCCTTTGTCTTCACGTGATGTCAACCGGTCGCCCGCACACAACCGCGATCGACCACTCATCTGCTTGCCTTCTGCTTTGGTCATCCACTGTCTCCACCCTGAGCCCTCTGGACGTCAACTCTCAACCTTCGCAGTCTACTGGTCGTCCACTATCTCCACCTTGAGCCCTTCGGACGACCATTCCCTTCATTCTCAGACCTGAAGGTGTAAACCAATGAAAGAGCAGCCCAGTAAAGGAGAATGTCAAGATGTAGCAGACAAGAGAAACAATGAACAGATCTATGTACCTGCAGTAAAAATATACAAGCATTGAGCATGCTTCAAAGTTCACTTTCAAGATCTTCAAGTCCAGTTAAGAAGGTCATCAGGGCATTACCTGAACTTCTGAATTGTTGGCAAAATATATTGCTCTCAACGCTCACATAATCAAAATCAAATTAAGAGCAGAATGAAATTTTTTGCTTTAACACCAAAGAAGCAAAGAAAGGAAGGAAATCATAAAGATTGAACTGACAACACTAAATTCTACCAAATTAAACGAAGGATGTCAGTTTTTCCAAAATGAATGTTGAAAAATGTTGCTACAATCAAGTCTTTCAGCATAAACTAAAATGTTCAATTCTAGATGACCAAAATAACAAAATTGACCAAAATCAAGTCTTCAAGTACTAGATGACCAAAATAACAAAATTAATGGCTGAAATCAAGGGCTGCAACTTCACGTTCCTAATCGGAGCGACCTTGTTGCAACTGTTCAGCTTGTTTCATTTGTTGATCCTATGAACAACAACAAATATGAATTATTTTGTGTTAATAATGATATCAATTGCTATGAGAAAATAATTTAAAACATATTCACCTGGGATAATGGACAACGACGACTATTACGACCTTTTTTACCACATGTTCTACATGAATTTTGATGTGTTATTGAAACTTCAATACCAGATTTAATTCTTTGCAATTTTTTTGGACGACCCTTAGATTTTGCACGAACAGGATCAGGCACATTAATGCCAAAATCTGTTAGGCTAAGAGTTGGAATCTCAGGGATGGAAGTTAGAACCTCATAATTAGTACATAATGATTGACTTGCCAAGCGACTGCTTCCGCCTCTCTAGGCTTCACTATCGCTCATGACTGCTCAGATGTAGTGGTCGGCCTTCGTTAAGCTTCGCCATTCACATTTGCATCATTTTGAACCTCATAACCAGTACAAAAAGTGTGTGTGTGCTTCGTTGAATGATTTTACCTCCCACTTTCCATCATCTCTTACTCCAACTTTTAAATAAGCTTGGCAACCAAATCTCTCATCTCTTTTACGCTTCACAATTCTTCCGATATCATTTTTCCTATTTAGATTCTTGTGGCCCTCTTTAGAACAAACCAATTTTCTTCCAATGACATCATTTGTCTTTCTCGATTTACAACTATATCTTACTCGTATGGAGAATCCAACTGATTTAGCATACGAGTTGTAATAGTTGTATGCATCTTCATCATTGTCAAATGGCATTCCAACAAATGGTTTTACAACTCCAATGTGCATATCATCTTCAATTTGCATTTTTTTTATCTAAATTGCCTTCCCTCTCAAAAACATTATCGAGATTCTCAACATTTTGCATGCTGCCCATAAACTTAAAAGATTAGATGTGTAAGATAAATTAGAACATCAAATTAAAACATAAATTTGCACATAAACAATTATCTTACAAATGATCAAGACTTGTATTCAGTAAAAAAAAATATCTTAACCTAGAAAGAAAGAGGGACCTGAAGAGAAGTCGGATGCGGCAACGGCAGAGAGGTCGGATGCAGCAGTGGAGAAGGCGCAGAGCAGCGACGGTGGAGAGGTCGGGTGCGGCAGCGGAGAAGGCGCGGAGCAGCGACGACGGAGAGGTCGGGTGCGGCAGCAGCAAAGGCGCGGAGCAGCGGCGGCGGAGAAAGCAGGAGAGGTCGGAGCAGCGGCAGCGGAGAGGTCGGGTGTGCCAGCAGAGTGGAGCAGGCGGACAACGACACACACCACACGGAGGAGAGAGAAACTTCTTTTCTTTTTGAACTAGGGTTTTTGGGATGAATAAAATATGGACCGTTTAAAAAAATCAACGATGAGGATCCTGTTCAGCTTCTTATATTCTAAGTGAAACAAATATGGCCATTTATTTGGAATCAATGGCCAGGATATTGCTCTGCACGGGGTGCAGTGCATAATGCACTGCACCCGCATTTTCCCCTATAGTTTATTACTTTCAATCATATAAAATGCAATAACCTAAGTTAATTCTCTATTTGTGTACCTTAATTTTAGGTGGTCTAACTTTTTCTTCCTCATTCGTATTTGATCTCCCTATTCATGTCCTACGATAAATCTTCTTCCTGTTTTGATTCCTGTTGGTACACATCCTCTTCTCCCGAACTAATTGCTCCCAACATAAATAAGAGAAAGCTAATCATCAAGAAAGAGGGACTAATGGATCTTATCTCTAATCTTCAAAGGGAGAGGAAGAAGAAGAAAGATGAAAATTTGTGATGACCGGAGAAAGGGAATAATGGCTTAGGAGGAAAATATTTCGTGGCTTGGAGTTTATATAGGGATACTTTAGGATTTTTTGTTAGTTTTAATAATGAATCTACATTTAGATCCCTAAATTAAATCTCATGGAACTCTACTACGTAGAATGTGACATGGTCCGTCCCATTTGGACACGATCCATTTCCATCTAGTAATTTAGCTTGCCTTATCCGAGTGTAACGTGACTTGTGTCCAAATTGGATACTGTTCATGTTGAACCTTCCATTTCTGTTTCCAACTTGTTTCATAAGCTTGGTGCAAGCGGCCCGTGTCCATGTTAGACATGGTCTGTGTTGGGCCTTTTCATAATAATTTTATTTAATGAAGATTTGTTGGGTGTTACACACCATCTCTCTTCCCCTCTCTCTTCTCTCAAATTTTTCATTAACTTATGTTTATCGTAACTATAGCATAATTGTATTCAATTTTAGTTTTAAGGTAATTGCATAATATACTTATAAAATTGTCAATTAAATCACTATTACTTTATCTTTTTTAGTTATTTTAACTTAATTTATTTTATTTCTTATTTGGTATGTTCATAATTATTTTTAATTTAAGTTTAGCATGTATAATTTTACCTCACTACATTTTTTATGCGTAAATGATATGAGATTATTTATTATTTATTAAAAAGATTTTTTATAGTATGATATTTTTTTTAATATTTTAATTTAATATATTTATTTTTATTAAAGGTATATTTTATCTTTTTTATTCCCATATTTTATTCTAACACCCTCTAGAACCTATTTATCAAAGAATTTTTTTTAATTTTCATCATCATTCCATTAAAACTAATATATATCAATTCAAAAATTCATGAAGAACTCGAAAAGACCTAAGTTCCAGACGCCAAGTATCAGTAGCATTTATTATATACATGTCATCAAAGTTTATCTCACTTAGTCAATTTATTTATTACTCTGGTGCATGGAATGTGAAAACTTATTTTCTCTTTACATCCTTGGGTTCTTTTAATCATTTTTCCTTTTTTTTCAACTTATCTAGTTGCTAAGTATGTTGGAATTTTTTTTTACGCATATTGTTTTAGTTCAGTTATCTATTATTGGTTTAGTTCACAAATAGCATTTCTACCTTAATTTTTTTTTCTTGTTTACTTACTCCATCTCGAACATTACTATATCAATAAATGGGCTTTTGACATGATAAGTAGTTAAAATTCTAAGTAAAAATATAAGTACGTTCACAAACTCTTAAATTTCATGGCATTGTAAAAATATCAGTAATAAAGAAATTAATCTTTTAATAATTGATTTTTTTAAATATTTATCACCATTCATAAATAAATTTCATATTTTCATCATCATTGAATCTTTATCCCATGGTATTATAGAGGATCTACAAAGATGTTGTGTATTAGAAAAGATTCATTGCATACATCAATTTAATGTTTTCTTTATATTTCTTTCGAATCATCGACTATTCTTTATATTTAATTTTCATCACATATGAATCAAGTTGCAAATGAGTGAAAGGATCATATGGACGAATAAAGCTAGAATCAAGAATATTAATTAAGAAAAACTAGAACAACAAGATCGAATCAAGAATTAATGAAGAGAAACCAAAACAACAACATGGGCCATCTTCATCTCAAAACAATCCATGTTCATATCAGCCTAGGTCATGTTTAATCAAAGTTGGTTGTTTTTAAAGTCGGTTCCCCCAACTTAAACATGAGTCATTTTTATTCTTACACGAGTCGTGTTCTCTCACAACTAAAATGATTTGATCATCTTCGTTCTAGATTTACGAGTTATTCCTTAAGTTGCTTGAGGGATAATGGATGTAAAACCTCATGGTTCAAATCTTCCCTATAAGTAAACCCAGATGTATTCTTTCATATCTTAGATATCATATATCAATTCGGACTTTTCGTTCCAAGAAGAGAGAAATTCTACAGTTAATTGGTGTATAATGGATGTCAAACCTCATGGTTCAACTCTACCTTATAAGTTGATCTAGATGTAATCTTTCATATCATAGAGGTCATATAACAATTCAGACTTTTCATGCCAAGAAGAGAGAAATCCTACAATTAATTGAAGGATCGAGAGAAGAATGTTATGAAAATTTGTTCTTATGCATCTACTCAGTTGAGATTCATTACACGAGATCGTCCATAACAAAAGATTTTGTTCTAATAAACTAAATTCAATCTCCTAATTCTAATAAACTAATTGATCCAACAACCTAATATGGATTATCCTCCAATTCATGATTAATATCCAACATCACTCCCCCTTAATTCTAACTTGGCTCAAGATTGCGCATCTCTGCTTACATGAAGCTTGCCGCCATCATTAGCATTGGCTCCTCTTCTTCCACATAAGAAAGATTTGCTTTTTTGGTGGATGGTTTGTTCCTGCATTCAGATGCATAATGACCCATCTTGGTGCATTTTAAGCTTTTGATGCCACTCTTGTCTCGTCGCCCTTTGCTCGAGCCATCCTTGTCGTCCTTGCTCGAGTTTCTGCCATGCCAGCCTTTGCCATAACCTCGTCCATATCAATAAAAATTATCGTCAATGTCAGAATTTGAGGTTTCGTCCTTACCATTTGATGACTCATCACCGCTACCATTCTTCTGATGTGCCTTCCACACGGCCTTTGTGAGTATAAGTCGCCCACTTTGGTTGCCATCGGGTGGACGCTGACATGTGCACTCCTCCCATGTCTTCAGTTGCCCAAATACTTCTTCAAATGACATGGTATTGAGATCGCAGAACTACTCAATACCCACGATGATAGGAAAAAAATTTGTGTGGCACACTGTTCAGCAACGTACTTCTTCACTAGTGCCACATCATCTAATGTCGACCCCAAATTGATATATCCTGCTGACATCCCGACTAGCTTGCATACGTACTCGTCCAGTGCCTCCCCTTCGTTCATCTACAACGCGTCAAAATCACGCTTTAGTTTTGATAGGCGTGCCACCTTGACGTGATTAGCTTTGACAAACCTCATCTTGAGGTTGTCTCATAGCTCCTTATTGTCTTCTTCTTGGCTACCTGCAAAAGATGGTGGTTACTACCTTCGGTTCCATTGATTCCCATATGCCCTAAGCATCCATCAAGGCCTCTACCTTTATTGCCCAAGTGATATATTTGGTAGCCGTTAGCTGTGAGAAATGGAACAACACTCTACCACCATCTTTTCCTCCCGCAATATAAGAAACTATTGATATGGCTCGATGTGCGTGTTGCTCTTCCACCCGAGAGAAGCACCATCGATGTAGTCTTCAGACGGAGAGGGAACTACTACAGTCCTTCGAGTAGTTGGTGTCTTCCAACAACCTCTTAGTGAGGTCGCACACCTTCAACCCCCTCGGCCTTGGCGTTTTGTAGGATCCTCTAGCGCTCCTCCTTCTGGAGCTGGATCAGATCACCATCGGTGTCCGCTTACCATGAGCCACCGCCTTGCTGCCCTCCTGACGTGCACGTTGCCTACACACCCTCCGCGTAGTCCTCGTCGTCCACTGCTCGACCGCCGATAGCACCGTCAACTATCTTGGTCACCAGCAGGTAGGCCCTCTCGACCAGTGCCACACCAATGAGTTTGACAGAGTCTAGCCATGCGACACAGCAACGTGAGTCCGAATGCAGTACTGTGTCAATCATTTGACACAACCACTACCTCTGACCAACAGCACCGTGTCAGTCCTTCGACATGGTCACTACCTCTGATCTTGACGGCGCTCTGCTCGAGAGGGATTCCCTTTCCCTCCCTCGGCTCTTCTCCTGCAGGCCTGCTGACGCTGGGCGTGTGCTCCAAGCCGCCTATTTTGTTTCTACCACCGCGCCACGACAAGGGCAAGGGGACCTTGACCAACTCACGCCATCGTTGAGCCCCTGCAGGTCGCCCGAAGCTGGGGGCGGCCTTAATGTGTCTGAACCTCTCCGCCACGTGCCAGGCACTGGCTGGCAATGTCGCCCCCCTGCTCCCCCTATAAACGACGAGAGCAGCAACTATAGCATATTCTGATGGTTCTCAGTCACTAAGGATGGGCCTGTCGCGCGACGCACGTTGGGGCATGGAGGAGTCTGAGACAGAAGAGGATTGCTTCCTGGCATGGTGCAACGTGAAGGACGTGCTAGAGATCCTCCGGTTCCAGGATGACCTTGTCCTTCGCGATAACAGAACATGGCATGGGAGGTCGTCACGCCATTGCTTTGGCGTTGTATGTGCCTTCTTCCAAGTCCCCGGCGACATGCGAGGAGGTTCAGGCGCCGACCTAAGCCTTCTCTTGGCGCTTCTTCATGGCCTGCATACCGCTTTGGAGCCACTTCGTTGACGTCCTATACGTTGTCGACGTAGCCTATGCTGCCTTCGTCGTTTGCGCTTCTACGTGTCGTGGAGCATCCTCCGACGTTGTTTTCGCCAAGAGCGAATTGGGCTATTCGCTCGCCGTGATGCTCTCCACCACAGACTCGGGAGCGGCAACCTGGAAGGGACGCCGCTGGCTCTCATATCAGATATTGGTGGCAGCGGCAACATAGCCGAAAAAACACTGGCGGAACAGGGCAAAGGGGAAAAAACAGAGGAGAAGAAAACTCACGATGAACAACTAAAAGATATACTTTTTATTAGATCGGCCATCACCCAAATTTTGTAATACAAGAGTTTTTGGTTTGACCGGAAACCAATTAAAAACAAAGATAAAGTTATACTTTGAATGCAAGACAAACTCTAAACTAATCTCCTAATTCTAATAAACTAATTGATCCAACAACCTAATCTGGAGTATCCTCCAAGTCAGGATTAATATCCAACAAATGAGAGATTTTGAATTATTTGATTTTCGATAAATTTCATTATGGTTTTTATTTGAGATAATAATAACATGGATTGGGTCCTCTTGTAAGTAGGTCATGTTGATCAATATTAGTTCGACTATTTTAGCTATAACACGGACCACTTCTAAACTAGCAAGAGTCGTGTAATATTAACTCGGGCCATTTTGAGACAATGTATGTCCTCCGAAAATTATCCAAGTTGAGATTTAGACTTTGTGAATTATTGACTCACTTAATTTACATGTCAATGATAGATATTTGCGTCTATAAATTATGATTAGTTGTTTATAGATTAAAGTCAATTCATGTGAACTTCTTTAATCATATTTAAAATTAAGTTAATTAGGTTATCGAGTTAGAATCCTATATAAAATCAATCTTGTTATTATAAGAGTTTAGGTCGATTTTATCATTGATTCAAAGTGACGTCAATGGCATACATAAATTTCTTTCCGAACTAAGATCAAGTTTCTTTTTCTCAAATAATAGATAAGGTTAAGATATTAGAATTAGATCATAGTCGGTTTGACACTATATTGGATAAGAAAAAATATAAGAGGATATTAAGAAATAAAAAAATATATACATAATTAATAAAGCATAAATCTTAAACACAACCTAACAAGCAAACACACTAATATTAAGTTATCATGCCACAAGTCATGACCTAGATCTTACTTGTAAATTAAATGACTAATTAAGGCCATCAAATGCAAGTTAACAAATAGGTCGTGAAATTCTATAAAATTGACTAATCCAAAACGAATCCTTTTTAACATATCCAATTAATATACAAGCAAAAGGTAGTTCCCAGCAACACGACTTAAGTACATACAATGGTGAATAATAAGATTAATTGTGCACCAAAGTACGACAGTTGAATAGAAGATAAAACAAAGTGTAGGAGGAAGATAGCTCTAACCAGAATTGTGCTTCACATAAAACCATGTAAACATTGTCTCAGATAATCCATTACCCCATCACTTATGCGTAGTCAAAGTGTACGTTCCTGGTTTGCCTGAAAAACTCTTAGAGCTTCATCTATGACAATGCAACATCGGCTATAATCACCCTACACGGATCCATGGAGCGATTCTCAACACAATATAAGATTGAGTCACCATTGGCACTTAGATAAGCAGAATGGATAATAAGCAGTTGTTTAGGGGGTTGTTGCAATTGCAACTGAAAGTAGTCTTTTTGTGTCGGATTTGTTGTAGAGAACAAAGTACAAAAAAATGTAACGAAAAAAAGAAACAGGCATTTTAAATCTAAAATTCACATTGTTATACGTATAAGCAATAGATTCTATATTAATGAAAATCTTTTAATTGCAAATGAGCTTAGCAAGGTATGTATCTATATAAGCTAGATTCAAGTATAAAGGAAACTTCTCAGGTTCATCATCATAACCTTCAATATAGTTGATATAACATCCCCAAAAATAACCTCGCCACGAGGCATGATTCATTTCCGAAGATGCTACTCAATGCCTATATTTTGACTAAAACTTGATAGTGGTCAGTCAGTCAACAAATAATACATGTCAGTGAAAATAACATACAAAAAAATAATTAATTCGAAAGCAAAAGTCTAAACGTCATGATCAGTAACAATGTCTTATCATCAAATGAATGACATAGTTCCATTATTATTACAACTTAAGGATTCATAAGAAAAGTAATAACAAGATAATTAGATAGGTCACTAATCCATGTGCAAATTAGTTGCCCGAGCATCGCCACCGCATATAGTTAGCCCACGGATCATTGTCCTGTACATGTAAGAATTTGATGTAGGGAAAGAAATTCTTCCATGAGCTTTGCAACTCAATGTAAAAAAATAATAACAATAAATTGTGTTTCTAAATTAGAGCACACATAAAGATTAAGAAGATGAACTACTAAATGGTTAAAAAAAAGAATCTATATTGTACAATAATTAGAAACGAACTTCCTTATATTACTAATGACTCGATAAAACATATTCACTTAATATAATCATGGATTTCATGATGCAACGTATATGATATTCATGGATAAAATACGATCAACCAATGGTTAACATTAAATGTTAATTGCTTTGGTTCATTACTTTGATTAATGGAATTTGCTTTTCAACATTTTATATCTTTATTACATTGGAAGAGCTCTCCACTTAGTATGGTATGTCATGCAAATAATACAGCATCATGCTGATGGTCATTAGTGTATCAAACCACGACAAGTGCCCTCTTTAAAGAAATGGTATGACACTCACTTTAGGTGTAAACTCTTATCAATGAACGATAATAGTGATGCATTCAGCAGAAAATGTCGTCTTTAAATTCTTGTCTTTTATCTTATTAATCTCGATGCAATTTTAGGTTATTTAGTTTGTCATTGAAATCTTATGAAAGTGAAAGCACTCAAAATCAATAATAAAATGAGATAAGATCAATGCTTAATAAGAGATTGGATGACAATTATTGAATTAAAACGACTAACAATTGGCATTGATATTAAGACTTATAATATCAACACAATCCAATTTTAATGTTTGGTGTAACACAATCGTGATGAAAAGTTCATGACACGTAAAAATAATAATAGTCGCTATCGATGACTGTTAATCCGAGCTGAGCCAAAACGGACCTGGGTCAAGTTATAGTTACTTATGACCTCAAAAAAAATAGAGCTAATAACATATAATAAACACTAATATGTCATAAATTCGTATATAAGGTGAAAAGATGGAGATAAACAATAACATCATGCAAACTCTAAATATGATCCTTCGGATGATAATGAAAATGCAAAGTATAACATAATATAAGTTCAAGAATAAATTTGTAAGTATAATTATTGATATTATAGTGCTTACCTAAAACATTAGGTCAAGATCGATATGAACCATTTCTATATTACACCAATTTTAATATCAATTTGAGATCAAAATTCTAAAGCACAATAAACATGTTAAATCGTCATCATTACTTAACATGAATTTCTAATGAAACAACAGCAATATGATATGCACCTATGAGATGGACTTAGGTACCAAAAATAGAAATTATAATATAAAAACAACGATAAAGAAATATCTAGACATGCATATTATAATAAAAAGAAAATCCATAGTTATGATTTCGTTTTCACTCACCTCTTTGACGATCAATCAAGCTTCACATTCCTTCCCTTCCTATGACCTTAGTCATCAACGTCTAAGTCTGGTCAATAATTCAAATCACCTAAACATATATGTATTAATAATTCAAATTATGATGATAACCATTATAATTTCCCAATTTATTATTACGATATTAAAAGATAATTTTCAGATTTAATAATTAATATACAATTATTAATCCGAATTTACTTATTTTCTTTAGACATAACTATGTAATTATGATAGGAAATCATCATCAATATATTTTAAGTCAACTTGCAATAATTATCACAAATTTATTTTGAACAATAATTACATCCTAGTATATAAATAACTACTAATCCCATAAATTAACTCAATTTTTAGTAAAATTATTAAATTCTACCATCATCATTTTATCTATCAATATCATATCATTTCTCTTTTTAATCATTTTTGTAAAAAAATTCACTCCCAACAAATAACCATCTATAACATTGGTATTGCTTCTTCTATCATATATAGGTAGTAACTAAAATAATATTATTGCTTGGAAATTTGACCTATATATTGTTATTGCTACACCCGCAAACACAAGAATTTAACACCTAATTTATAGTGATGACTCAATTAATGTATAACATCTTTCTTTGCTTGACACCTACTACTAAGGACTTACTCTTTTATATAATATAGTATTGTTGCAACGAAAGACACCCATAAGAGTGGTGAATTGATGTTTAAAAATATCGAATAAATCAATTCTGATAAATATCGAAAAAAAACATGTTTGAGTAAGCAATCAATAAATTGCAAATAATATAATGTAAAATGATGAGAAAGGTAGAATGCACAAATTAAGAATAAGTCGATAGTTTGTTGATGAGGTTTGGTGCAATACCTTAGCCTACATTTCCGATTCGATTTTTTCTAGCCTGGGAACCTTGAAGATCCACTAACACCACCTTTTGAATGATTTTGGGCGAAGGCAATTACACCTCAACCTAATTTTCTTAGCTCAAGAGGTAAGGCACACATTTTATAATTATGAGCTCTCAAATTATAAATAGAAGTCACTCGTTTTTTCTCCACTCAAGGGGTAAAGCACACCTTTTATCAAAATGAGCTCTCTAAACACAAAGTTTTCTTTGTTTTACAATGATAAGCTCACACATAATAAAATATAAAAGAAACAAATGAAAATAGTTTGTAAAAAAGGTTTGCGCTTGCACGATGATTCTCAAGAATGATTGCTTCATCTTCTTCAATGTATGTGTTCTTTTATATCATTTTCCTTCATTTTGGTATTGTACCTTCCATACTTGGTCATCTTAACAGGGATTTTTCAAATATTTCCTAATATAGATTGGTAGACTTAATTACCAATTTGATAGATTGATTCTCTAATTCGAATTCTACAACTACAACCCTCATGACAAGTAAATCATTAGATTGTTTCTTCAATTTCGATTGATTGATTCTTTGCATCAAATTCTTTAATCCTCTCAACAGACAATTTGGTTAATTGACAATTTGTGTCGAATTCTCCAACCTTTTTGGCATGTAATTGGGTCGATCGTTTCTCCAATTCAATCGACTGCTTTGAAACTTTAATTAGACTTAATTTCAACTTATCGATTAGGCTAATCGATTCTTCAAATTGGTCAACCAAATTGATTGCTATGTTGATATTTCACACTTCCTCGAACTTTTATCTTTTGTCACTCATTCAAAAATGTTAATACCAATTTATCTATTAAATTTGAGATCATCAAAGCCATCGAAATTTATACTCTGACCATCATTTTAACTCCATAGTAATTTTAACATGGACAATACAACACCTTTGCTCATCATAAACATATAACAACATTCACCAATGGGGATTGAGTTGAAGAGGTAAGGAAATCCCTTAAGGAGATCTCGATTTCGAGTTCTCTGTACACAGAAAATTATCGTCGGGAATCTCACCACCATATCCAGGTGTTCGACCTGGGACGACACAGATTAGTCGGGGCTAGTAGACCCAGATGCTCTAGGCCAACCCAAAGAAACATATAACAAAATTCCACCCGAGAACCATCACTTTCATTGCCCTTTAACACGACAATTTCTTATGATCATTTATTGGCCTGAATAGTTATCTTTATAAATTCCACATAATACCAAAACCATAGTTTTATATTATTATATTATTTACGCTACATGGTGATGGTGTTAATTAACATGGCAGAAAAATTCTTACAAGGCTTATCATGCTACAACCCCAACTAAGTTATTTTTTTATCAGAAACATCATATGGATCAATTAGGGTGCGAACATTACAATGCTAAAAGAAACATAAAGGAGATAAGGAGACATTCAAAAATTCTAAAAACCATACCTCCTTAGATATAAAAAAAGATTAAATTCATTATTTGATCTCCTTTTAAGTTTTAACACATCTCATTAGACATTTCGGTCTGTATTCACAATCCATTCTTCTTCAATCCCTAGCTTCTTTTTTCCACTCTGATCGCAACCCCAAGTTCGGCACTTGGTCACATGTTCAAAAGAAGGAAATGCAATGTGAGGTGTAGTCAATCAATGTGAGATGGAGAAGGGGAAGCATAGCTGTTATGTGAAGTGAGGGAGGAGGAATTATGGGAGGAGATGGAGGAAGAAAATAAAGGAGATGGGTGGTAGGTTTAATTGTGGTCCCTTCTCTTTCCTTTTATTTTTTTCAAAATTCTGGATGTTACAGGTGATCCTTTTTCCATCAATAAACATCAAGCTTTGGAAGAATAATTACAAATCAGAGAAAGAGAGATTTTGGCCTTCTTATACTCTTATACTGAACATGAAAAAAAAAATGTGCCGAACAATTTGTAGTTGGAGTATAAAAAAATGTGCTCCACAAGGGCACATGATCAGATTCTTCTATCCCTATCTGAGGTGTCTCATTCATGTCTCAGAGCATGCATGCATACCCTTGTCCGGCGATTAAATATCACTGGATGGATAATTACATGAGGCTTGATCAAGGCATCTAACAATGATGTTCCTATGATCCTACATTGATGTTCCCCACACATCAGCAAGCTTCTGGGCGTGCTTATCTGATGCAAACACATGCAAAACACAAGAATTGTAATGACCAAACAGTGATGATTGATTCTTTGAGCTCGATGAACACTGTCTAGAACAAGTAAATGATCATTTATTAACATTTTAAATGACCATTTTAAATAAATGAATACTGTCTAGAACACTATCTAGAACAAGTAAATGATCATTTTCTGATGCAAGTAAATGAACACTGTCTAGGACAAGTAAATGACCATTTTAAATAAATTTCTAAAGAGATTCTTTTCTGTGATGTGAGAAATTAGTCAGGCTGATTTCGGAGAGGAAATTGAGATGCAGGGGTTGCTGATTTCTGAAATATGAACTATTTTATTTCGGTAGACATCTGAAATATGAACTTTTTTCGAGTTAACTGAGAGAAGTTAATGAAGAAATTTTATTCAACATGATTGAGTTGATTTTTTTTTTTTTTTTGAATTAGGAATCTCCTACATACAGATTAATGCCTTTTCAACGATACATTCGTCCTGTTGGTAAAACCAACAACGAAACAGAGAGGAAAAGGAAGGGCTTTAGGGACAGACTTTGGCAAAACTCACCAAGAACGCTACCAGGGACGTCGTCATAGGCAGCTGACGACGAGCGCACCGAAGAGCACGAACTCAGGGCAACGGACACCGACGAGCGCGACGAGAGCCGCGGGCAGTGGAGCGGAATAGGCAGCTAATGGCGAGCGATACAGTGGAAGGATTTAGAGAAAGAGGTAGAGAGAGACGAGGGCGAGATATGGACCTGCGACGGCGGCGGCGAACTGCGAACTGCAGCGGGCGGAGGTCGGCCGGTTTCGTTTTGGATGAAGTTGATCAGAATCGTCCAAGAGATCTAATCCGACGGCTAATATTAAATGTCACCATTCTTAATAATGATATTAAGTTTAAACCCTAAGGGGGCCTTTGATATGAGCTAATCCAGATAGATTACCGGTTATTTAATTTAAAATTTCTAAGACCCACTATATTATCACGTTTGGTTGCAACAGATTACCGATAATTTTTACTTCTCTGGTAATCTAAATTACCACCTGACTGATAATGAAGATAGCACAAATGAAAGGTGTCTTTCCAAATTATCAGCAAGATGACATACATTTTGACAAAATTATTCATTCAACCAAACTTTAAAAATATTTATATTTTATTACGAAATAATAGTATTCAACATTATCTTCTAAATTTTTAATTATTTTACTATTGATAATATAAACTCATATTTTGACATAGCTCACTTTTTATATTTTTTTTGTTTATATTTATTTTAATTCAACAATTTTAAAGGATATTTTAATAATTTTTATTTTATAATTTAAATTATAATTTGTGTTATTGCCACTTACCAAACGCTATGATATAATATTACCGGTAATTTATAAAGTGGTAATCTATTTTAGTGATGATCTAAATTACCGGTTAATAAAAATTGAGAATGCATCAAACGACCCCTAAAATATTCAAATAATAATAGTCCGATAGAAACTAAAAAATAATTGTCAAAGGGGGCCGCTCAATTTACCTAATAAAAGTTTTCCAAATTAATTAAAATCATGTGTTTCGTTTATTTTTCCAAATTCTCTCCTTCGTTTCTTCGTTTCCTAATTAATTGACAAGCAATCCAAATTTTATGGAAACTTCATAGTGCTTCTTAAATTAACCGGAAGACAATTGTTAATTATTCCCATTAATTTTCTTTTCCTCGGTTGACATTATTTAATTCTACTTATACTCCATCAAATATGCAGCACCAACTTTTCTTCCCATATTTTCGAGTTCTTTTTTCGGAAACTCATCACATGAAGAGGCTTACTTGAAATTTAAAGTTAAGAAAAAAATTATGTTCCAAACTAGTATAAAAAGGGATAAGAAGAGAGAAGATAGTTTTGAGAGTAGGTTGAGATTCTGAGCTATTCTAAAAGTTCTCAAGAGTCTTTGGAGCATTGATGGCTGGCGCAACCTAAAGCTGTGTGTTCCTTGGAAAAGGAGTTTCCCGGAGGGATTAAAAGTCTTCTTGTTGATGATAGTATTGTGTGTCTTAAGGTGCAGGAAGCCTTACTCAAGCATTGTGGTTACATTGGTATGTGCTATATCTTATACACATTATACATGTATACAATGACTATTTTTTGTTCTCAACAATATTATATTGATTTAATTTTTATTATAGAGTTAATTACATGTTTATGATTTGATGTGCTATTTTAATTAGATGAGTTTTGGGTGTGTCAGTTATTAATGTTGTGAATGTTTTAAACCAACATGTTTCTTATACTACCTTGTTGCTTGATACATGACTTCTTCTTCCAATTTGTCTATGGAAACACGAATTGTTTGTCTGGGTAAATATACTTTGGATTTTCTTTCAATTGGTTAAATATACTTTGGGTTTTTCTTTTCAATTTTCGTGTTACTTGTAAAACCTCTATGCCAATTTAGTCAAATTCATAACTCGATCAAACCTATGTAGTGCATTATTGGTTTAAACTTGTTATACATTGTACTAGTTTGTAATACTTTTAAAATCGAATCCATATATCAGTTCGGTCATTGTTTGATCGTGTCCGATTTTTACTAGTTGAACATGACTCTAGAAAAAGTCACATGTCTAATGGTTTTTAACATAACATGTGAATATAAATATATATTCGCTAATAATCTATTTCTTGCTATCTTTACTTTTCTTATATACATATATATATTATATATATATATATATATATATATATATATACATATATATATATATATTTTTTAATTTTCTTTCTGATAAATTGCACTTCTATTTTTCGTAATACATGTCTTTTTTTCATGCTGTGTCCCTTCTTGATTTTGGTGTTTTTTTAGTTTCTTCGTCCTTTTCCTCGAGTAATTTCTCCACATTTTTGTCATCTTCATCATGTCTAGATATATCATATCTCTTAATTTTCTCTTTTCCTAACTTTTTATTTGTATTAAAAAATCTTTTCTACGTTCTTTTAAAAATTATTTAGTTTTTATTCCATAAATCAATCACCATTTTTTCATGATTTCAATCCTTCCGTAATTTCCTTGTTTATCTAATATATTTTTTTAATTTCATCAAACATTTTTTTGTAATTCCACAAGTAATTTTGATTTTCTTTTGATTTGTTTTCCTCTTTTTTCGATCTATAGTTTACGTTTGATCGTTTTTTTTATTTTTTTCAATCCTCCTAATTCTCTGTCATAGATCAGCATCATGTCAGCCCTTTTCCGTGCTATTCCTTTTTTTCTTTTTTATTCTCTTTTAACTTTTTAATTTTTATTATTTTTTTCTTTCTTTCTCTAATTAATATTCTCTTTTCTGATGACTATCAAGTAGTTTTAAGACAAATAAATTTGCTTCATCTATATATGAACCAATTATATACGTATGATTGTTATTTAATCTCCGACAAGTAATATATTTATTTCTAATGGAACTTTATTTTTTTCTCTAAGTATATACATATATACATATGGATCTTCTCGTGCTATCATAGTTCACTTCTGATAATTCTTGCCATTTGTTTCTATTATATTCCACCGAACTTTCTATCACAGACCCATTTCTTCTTGTTTTTTCTTTACTATTTTAATTACTTTATTTCTTTCTACAATTAAATAATCTCTCTTCCAATAAGAGGCACACATTTGCTTCGCAATGATCTTGATACGTCAATTTGATTACGAACGATCCTTTTTTTTGTTTTGTAAGTCCATTTTTTTTCTATCATATACTCCTTTCTTAGTAATCTGTTTCCCTTACCATTTGTTTTCTTTTAATTCTCTTTTTTTTTGTTTTGTTACCTTATTCCATCCTCCAATTAAATTAAATTAAATTAAATAATTGCTCTTCCAATGGCTATTTTTCAGGCAGTTTAAAGATGAATATTTCTTTTAGCTAGGACCATGATATTTATGACTCTCGACTATACATTTTTGTATTAAATTTTCTAAAGAAATATGTATTACTTTTTATTTAATTTTCTAGAACGTCAAATACTTGTGATTGTTACTCTACTCTATCTTATGTAATATGTTTATTCTCTCGCCAACATTTGTTCTCAAAATACTTTTTTTTTAAGTTGATCAATTAATGAACACACATGCATCTGGAAAGTTATATTTTTTTTGCCAATATTGATACGCATGCAAATGAATGATAATTTTTTTGAAAAAAATATATGTTGACTATTAAGATTTTGTGTTATACGTTGTATTATTATTTTTTTTTTATTTTTTTCATTATGTTATTACATTATGAACTGTGAATGCATTGTAAATATATTGAAGATGACATATCGTTCTTAATTAGAATAAAGTATGTTAGCTATTTACATGTGTGTGGTGATTGATAGGTGAAAAATCTTAGTTGTTTCCTTGTACACGAACAAAATTTACAAGGTTTGTTGAATCTTTAAGGATTTGATAATTTGCTTCAAACATTTTCTTATTGCTATCTAAAAATAAAATATAAAAGGATTTGAAATATAGAGGGTTTGATTTTTTTTATTTCCTGTGAATTCCAAATGGATACGTTCTCTCATTCAATTATGTAGACTTTCTGAACCATCTTTGACATGGCGGCCAAATGTTAATATTATTTTTCTATATTACCTTTATGCTTGAATTTACATGATTTCTTCTTCTTCTTCTTCTTCTTCTTCTTCTTCTTCTTCTTCTTCTTCTTCTTCTTCTTCTTCTTCTTCTTCTTACTTGGCTTCGGATTTTTTTTTCTTCAATTATGTGTTACTTGTAACTTTTCCTTGTGGACATATTCAAAATACTTGTAACTTAACATTACCTTAATCATTTGTCATGCAGTTACTGCTACACAGCATGCGCAAACAGCTTTAAATCTATTGAGACTGAACAAGAACAACTATGATCTTGTGATTACGAATGTCAATATGCCTTCCATAGATGGTTTTATGCTTTTGGAGATCATTGATTTGGAGATGAACTTGCCAGTGATTTGTGAGTGGATCCCTTTCTGATCATATAAAATTCATTAGCATATTTTTTCTAGTTGGGCTCATGATTCTAATGCATATGTTCACATTTACAACCAGTGGTATCTGCAAACAACGACGCCAAATATGTGATGGCAGGTGCACTAAACGGGGCTGTTGATTACTTGGTGAAGCCTTTGAGGGCTGAGGATCTCAAGTTTATCTGGAAGCATGTGACCAATAAGAAAACAAACGATAAAAATGGAAAAATAATGGAGAGGAAAGATACGAACGATCATACATCAACCTCTCATGCAAGAAATCATGAGAACCATGCAGAAATAAAAGAAGAAGAAACTATTATGAAATCAAATGAAGCACCAAGGAAGAAACGGAAGAGATTCGTATGGACAACCGAACTGCAAGACAAATTTATTAATGCTTATAATCATTTAGGAGATGAGAGTAAGCTAAAAGCTTATCTCAGTTTATCTTTCATGGTTTGATAATCATATTGAATCTCCTAAATGTTGTGTCATTAATTATTGCAGGGGCATTACCCATAATGATACTTGACCTCATGAATGTTGAAGGACTTACTCGAAAAAATGTAGCAAGCCATTTGAAGGTCAATCAAGCTTCACTTGTTTGTTTCAAATCCATCCCTTGGGGGGTCATTTACATCCTTCAACTTTGTTCTTTTTCTTTATGTATATGTGGGCTCATGTTTTTCTCAACGTCTTGGAATTCAGAATCATAGAAAAGCTCTAAAGAAGAAGGGAACAGGAATGCGGGATCAACACATGAGATATGGTTCAAACTCTAATGGTAGGAACACATCCAATTCTATTCTTTAAATTTTTGTTTTGGTGAACAAATCAATTTTCTCTTTTCTTAAAATATTCTTTCTCAGGATTTAGTGATGATAACCAAATATCATTAGGCCAACCACCAAATTTTCATAACGTCCTCAAACCAGCGACCCAAAAGGTTCTCTTTTCTCACATGATACGTTGACCCACAGCATGTGCTTGAGGCCAATGGTCCCTCAAGACACTCAGTTGGGAATTCAACATGCATCAAAAGTGGCAGCAAGTCATCCAGGGTTCAATGCCTTGAGGTATAACATTCCGAATTACATGAACAACCCAATCGGGGGATCCATGAACAACTTTCACCCGAACTCTTGGACTAGCGGTAAACAAGTCAAACCAGTTTCAAGTTTCCAAATGCAATGCCCCCCAAGACAAGTTCATTTAAATTCATGCTTTCTGAATAACATTGCAATATCGTTCGTGCTTAATGGCAAATCTCGATCATATGCAGACACTCAAGTTGGCGGTAAGTAGCTTAGGCAATGTAGTTGCTATATTTTGATTTCTATTTTTTAATTGAATATATTCTTTTTTTTGTAATGTATTTTCGTACATGTCTTTTTTCTCTTACTTGTAGTGTATTAGTTTTTTTTTTATGTGACATCGTCGCAATCACAGATCACCGAGTTCCTAAACAAGCTGGTATTACATCTGCAATGAAGAGAAGATCTGAAGAAATGCCTAAAGAAGTCAACCTTCCAACATTTACAAACCATCGCATGGAACAATGGAGGAGAAATAATACTTTATCTTGAAAACATATCAATTATATTTCTAATGGGTGTCAAGTTCTTAATCAGACTTTGATTCTGCGAATAGCTGTATTTCCCGAACAATTTTTAAACAGGAATTGTTATTTTATATTCATGAAATTCTAAGAGGATATTAAAGATAAGATTTGTTGTTGTTTTTCCTGGTATGGGCACATAGTTGTGAAAATCCTAAAGGAAGGCTTGGAAAGTACCTTTCTTTGAAAAATACTTTTACGTATTTTTTTCTACATTTAGTTGGATTCCTTTAATGAAATTATATACAAATTTCAACACAAAAAAATTGAAATGATGTCACTTAACTATGTTTATATAGTGATTGTTAGAGTTAGCACCGACCTTTGTAACTCCAGAAATCTCGAGCAATGTTAACTCTAGAAAGTTTTATATAATATAAAAAATGTGGCCAACATAAATGGCTTCCATCGGAAGCCTTGTAGACATCGACATATGGAGCCTACAAATAGGCATGCGCAGCTGCCTTCCTCAACCAATCAGAGAAGCCATCAACTTGTATTGAGGAGTAGAGTGTTGTAGTACCTTGGGGACTCGGAGAGTGTGTGAGGTATTTTAGTGCATATACTGGGGTAGTGTGTGTGTACGTGGAGTAGAAGTGTTGTAGTGTTGGCTTGGCACTCAAATTTTATATAATATATTTATATTTATTTGGTTAATTTTCTCTATAATTAGTATTAGCGCAAGTTGGCCCATGGGAAACTTGTGCCAGTTCGTGATTTTGCAAAATCAAGTTACGTGGAGACTCTATTACGGTTCGAGACAATGAAAAAGAAGTCACGAAAAGATTTTGTTAGAGTAAGTTGGTACGAGGATCATTAAGGGAGACTCTATCAGTGCACAATCAAGGGATTGTTAAGATACGTAGTATGAGACTACACTTATTGTGAAGATATGTAGTCTGAGACTACACTTACTTGAGTGACATCAAGGCGCTCACCAAGTCGTATGACAGACTTTAGATCATCGGTAAGCTTCTTAGAGAAGCTTAACCATACTAATTATAATACTTGCAGTATTTGTGTGTAGTATTATTTGAAGGGGCAAAATCTCTGGAGCATCATTGGCAGAAATGAAGTTACACCACCTACAAATGTCGAAGAACTAAAGAAATGAGAGTGCAAAGTCGGAAAAGCCATATACGTGCTAGCTGTGTCAATGGAGGATGAATTCCTTCAAAAGATCAAAGATAAGGAGACACACAAGGAGATTCGGGACACTTGAGATACATTCTTCACAAAGAAGAATGATGCAAAATTGCAAAAATTGGAGAATGATTTAATCTCCATAAGGTAAGGGGACATGTTGGTGAGTCAATACTTCTCTAGAATCAAAGTTATTTGTGATGAAATTATTAAGTTAGATCCCCAAAATGCAATTAGTGAAAGAAGGATGTGCATAATCATTATTCATGGACTGCATCCAAAATACAATTGCTTCATCATTGCTATTAAAGGTTGGGATCAAGAACCAACTTTGATAGAGTTGGAAAGCATCTTGGCCAAACAAGAAGATATAGATGTACAATTATCAAGATGCTCGATTAAAGACAAAGAGAAGGCCTTAGTCGTAAGGAAGTGCAACAACAACGGAGAAAGGCAAAATGGACGTCAAGAAGGCAGGCACAGATCTGGACGAGGCAGAGGCACACAACGAGGGGGAGCTCATTGGGGTTCAAATAAAGAAGAGCAAGAGAAGATAAGATTTCATTGACAAGATGTTCAGTGCTACGATTATGGAAAGAAAGGTCATTATGCACGTGACTATTGGCACAAACGTGAAGAGGAAATGTAGTAACTTCTCACGATAATGAAAGCGAAGAAGAATGGTGTGGCCGAAAGGAAGAATCGTCATATGGCTGAGACTTGCAGAAGCATGCTACATGCTAAGAATGTGCCTCCACGATTATGGGTAGAGTGCATGAAGACAATTGCTCATGTCATCAATAGACTACCTCAAGTTAAGCTTGAGCTTATCTCACCATACGAGAAGCTATGGAAGATTAAGCCTACGATGATTCATTTTCGAGTATTTGGATGCCTTTGTTACATTTCTATTTCTGATATTTTTTGTAGCAAGTTCGATAAGAAGGCAATCCGTTGCATATTAGCCAACAAAAAGGTTGGAGATGTTGTGATCCAACAAATTCACATCTTTCGAAATGTGGTATTCGATGAAGCATCATTATGGTGGCCTTCAAAGGAAGCAACGTTGTCTGACTCAAATAATATTGAAGAAAACAATCAAGGTCAGATAGAATAGATGACAAAATAAGAAACTAAATATAATGTAGAGCGTGAAGAAGGAGAAATATAAAAAAATCATCATGAAAGAAAATGAGTCCATGGAAAACTAGAGAACACCAAATATCTCTAGAAGAAGAACGACCAAATCATTTGGAAAATCCATTGATTGAAGAAGCTTCTCAAGTATTAAGAAGATCAAGCAGACAACGAAGGCCTAATTCAAAATATGCAAATGCATCAATAATAGAATATGGAAGAGAAAATGAACCAAACTCATTTGAAAAAGCTTACAAATGTCAAGAATTCAGATTGACAATGGAAGAAGAAATTCAAGCTTTACATCGATCTAGTTCCAAAGCAAAGTCACGTAGAGGCTATCTCTTGTAAATGGTTTTACAAGCTAAAGAAGAGGTCCGATGGATTTATTGAAAGATACAAGGGTCATTTAGTAGCTCGTGGATTCTCTCAAAACTATGGCTTTGACTATGAGGAGACTTTCAGTCTAGTGGCTAAGATCACCATGGTACGTGTTTTACTATCTTTACCAACAATCAAATCTTTGAAGTTGTGGCACATGGATGTTAAGAATGCATTTATGCATGGAGAACTTGATCATAACATCTATATGGATCAACCCCAAGGATTTGTATCCATTAATCATTCAAGCTATGTTTGTAAGCTGAAGATGACACTATATGGGCTCAAGCAAGCACCAAGGGCATGGTTTGGAAAGATTACCGAGTTCTCGAAGCAATGTGGCTATTCTATGGCACTAGCTGATTCTAGCTTCTTCGTGAAGGTCCAAGAAGGCAAAATAGCTATTGTGCTAGTTTATGTTGATGACTTAATTATTACAGGAGATGATGCTAGTGAGATCTATCAAATTTGAGTCAATCTCTTCGTACCCTTTCAAATGAAGGATCTTGGAGAGATAAAGCATTTTTTAGGCTTGGAGATGGAGACAACAAAAAAAGGCTTGTTCTTATGTCAATAGAAATATGCTCAATACCTTCTTGAAAAAACTGGAATGCTTCATTGCAAATCTATTTCTACACCAATGGAAGTTAACACAAAGCTATGCTTTACTACTGGAAAGGAATTAAATGACGCAACAATGTATATGTAGTTAGTGGGAAGTTTGATATATCTCACTTTAACATGCCATGACATCACACATGTAGTTGGAGTGATTAGCAGATTCATGCAAAAACCAAAGAAATCTCATCTTGAAGCAGCTCGAAGAATTCTAAGGCATATCAAAGGCACTGTCGATTATGGATTACTTTATAAAAGGGGTATATCTTGTACCTTGAAAGGTTTTTGTGATGCTGATTATGCTGGAGATCTTGATATTCGCCACTCTACTACTAGCTATGTATTCAGCCTAGGATCAAGAGCAATATTTTGGTCCAACAAAAGATAACATACTATATCTCTCTCAAGCACGGAGGCAGAGTTCATAGATGGTGCATTGGCATATCAAGAATGCACATGTATATCAACCAGTTGATTCAGTCATTGAGCTATATTGTGACAATCAATCTGCAATTCATTTAGCAGAAAATCTAGTGTTCCATGCAAAAACTAAACATATTGTGGTTTATTATCATTTTCTTCAAGAAAAAGTGTTGCAAGGATATATGAAACTAATATATGTGAGAACACAAGAGCAAATTGCTGATGTTCTCACTAAAGGACTTAATAATGTCAAATTTGAAGAGTTTCGCAAGCAACTTGTCATAGCATCAAGAACAACTCTAAAACAAGTAAGACGCTGCTAAGGGGGAGTGTTAGAGTCAGAACCGACCTTGTAAACTCCAAAAACTTCCAACAACGGATGTTAACTCTAGAAAGTTTTAAATAAGATAAAAATATTTGACCAACATAAAATGGCTTCATCGGAAGCCTTGTAGACCCTGACATATGGAGCCTATAAATAGGCATGCACAATTGCCTTCCTGAATCAATTAGGAAGTCATCAACTTGTGCTGTGGAGTAGAATGTTGTAGTAGGTTGGGGACTTAGAGAGAGTGTGAGGTGTTTAAGTGCATGTACAAGGGGGTAGTGTTGGACTAACACTCAAATTTTATATAATATATTTATATTTATCTGGTTAATTTTCTTTACAATGATTACCTAAAATATAGCTGGAATATTACTTTTACTTTTGTTCCTTTTGTAATGTCAAAACTTTATTCTATGAAGAGCTACTTGTCCCAAATAGGAAATCATAATTAGGAACAAAATATAATGTAGCAAAGTGTAGAAAATAATGAACATAAAAGTATTGGAAAGATGTATTTTAAGGAGATTGAAACCTACATGAAAGAACTTAACGTTGAGGCAAAGATGACTTGATTGTAATTAAAATATCAAATCCCATCTTTTGGGATTAACCCATCCAAATCTAGAGTGTTTTCTCCATTTTATTATTTTAATCACAACTTCATTCCCAAAATATGTCTCCTCCCTCGTTTACCCATGAACATCATATATATTGGTTGATTAGCCAGCACCTTGGCATTATGAATGAATTTTTATAATAAATCTTTTGGTTTCCATCCATATGACAAAGCCATGCATAATGTTTTCTAATAATATTTGCTTAGGCTAAAATTAATGTAGCCGCCTAGTTACTTCATCTAATATCACATCCAAGTGTTTTTGTCTCCATCATTTTCTCAAGTTGTAAAAGAAATCCAAGTTTAAAATTATTACCTTCTCCAACACTCCAAAAATGCTCATCCTTCATTTCATGCATGCATTCTACTAGCAAAGCATCTTGCCTTGGTAAGAAAAAAAGTACAAAGCATCATGCTCCGAACTTATTCCAGATATTTTGCACTAAGGTTCTCTAAATTGATTCCAAGCATCTGATATTGACACATGATTGCTAAAAGCTTCTTGGTTACCATTCTCTTCTCCTTGAACTACCTTGGGTACCACATTCTGATTGCATCAATAAACATTTCTCATCTAATATGATTATGAAGAAAAGCACATGCAAAAACAATTCTTGCATGAGTTTTACAAGATAGAAACTCCTTTCTCTAAGAATGCTTCATCTCATCTTAAGAAATTCATAACAATTTTCAATAACATTTATCGCGGATGAATGTTTGTAATTGTAGAACTCATGTGGAGTGGTAGGTTTCGGATTCAAATCATTCAAATGATAACACTGACCTCTAAATGGTGTAAAAAATTCTTCTCCATTTGTACATCCTGCATCATATAAATAATAAAAACCTACCATAAGAAACTTATGTTAGATTAAATGTTTTCAATATTACATGTGTAACACTATTTTCTTTTTACCTTGAGGAACCTTTAAACCTCTAAACTTAGATAATACATCTCTTAGCACTCTCCCATATGTGGGTGACCCTTCCAATCCAAGCAATATATATATTGACTATAAACTCCTAATACATTGATAGCTATTTCTCCTTTTCTTGTTTTGTATTTTAATTTCTCAAATATTTGGGACAATGCATCTAATATATGTTCCATCTAAAGCACCTAGAAAAGTAAAAAAAAATGTAATTAAATATTATTTTGTATATAACAAATACAAATGGTACTTATATAATATCAATATGTACTTTAAACCACTTCCAGTAGTAATCTATTGAATTTTCTAGCACAAGTTTTGCTTTCTTAAGTAGTAACTCATGAAGAAGGATTGCTTTTTAATATTGCAGTAAAATGTCTACTAAGACTTATGCCACACTGAACAAATTGTTTTTTTATTATTCTATTTTTCACATGATGAGCACATATCACTAAAAGTATCGCAACCATCTCTTCAACACATATTTTTTGTTTTTTATAATTTCCCAATAGTTCTCAACATATGACATAAACTATGAAAGCTTCTTTTGTCCATATGTGCATTCTCTATGCATGTCAAACCAAAATAAAAAAATGTCCTTCTAATATTTATCTCTCTAATAAATTGTTGATCATAACTATCATTTATCCTTTTTTGTTTATTCTCTCTTACGGAATATGCCAGTAGCATGACATATAATGGTCCAAGGGTGTTTTTAAGGTCAACGAGCAATAGAAGCAAAAGTATAATTTATCGTTGGCGATATTTTCTTATTAATTGATCCATCTACTAACTATAAACAATGAAAAACAAACATATATCTTGTGATTTGTCCATGTGACACTACGCCGAGGCATGCCTCTTGCATCTTTCTTCCATTAGGGGACTCAACATCCTTGTTGAGTGGTCTCCCACCATGACACAAAGAATGACACAAAGATTCACGTGAAACTACTCTCATATCTCACATAAAATCCTTGTCCATCAAGATATTTTTCTATTTTAGCCTTGGCCCACATGTTTTTAAAGTGTGTCTTGCTAAGTTAAGGTTATGTTCATATATATACCTAACATCTCTCTCATGACTTGCCCATATGAGATCAACCTAGGACATGTGTCTTGCATCTTTCTCCCATTAATAAAGTTAACGGCCCCGTTGTGTGGTCTCCAACCATGCACAGAGGTTCATGCAAAATGGTTTTAACATCACACATAACATCCCTACTCATCAAGATAATGTTTGATTTGAACCTTGGCTTGCAATGTTTTAAAATGTGTCTTGCCAATTGAAGGCATTTCTACATATACACCTAACATCCACTACAAGAATAATACTTTTCAGTGACATATGATTAGTGACGGAATGATCTGTCGCCAGTTTATTGCTACTAGCGACAATTCTAAGATGCATTTCACGACACAAAAAAAGACAATTTTATTTTTATTTAGATAATAATAATGACGGATATAACGATGAAATATTTTGTCTCCATTAATGACATAATTAGCAACAACGTAAAGATAGTTAGTGTGTTGTCATTAACTTTTTTAGATAATTATGAAATTAGCGATGAATTAGACACGAATTAGCGACAAACATCGCATTTTGCTAATTCTCGTACCCTAAATTTCCCTTTCTTCTTCCTTTCTCTTTCTTCTTTTGTTTCTTGCGCATTCTTCTGCTCATATTGTCTGCCATCCATCACTACCATCTTTCATCTCTCGCCGCCGGCTGTAGGTAACACTTTTTACCTTTCGCCGCTTTTCGTCGCCGATCTCTCCCCTCGACGGCGCCCTCCTCAGGAGGGCCATCCTAAGGATGGCGGGCGCAACCTCCTCACACCTATGAGGAGGGTGGAGGCCTTCCTCACAACGGAGGAGGGGTCATCGTATGAAGTCGTGGAGGGCGTGCCCTCGTAGCATGTTTTGTTTTATTATGTTGTGAATTGATTTACATAATAATAACAAGTTATCTTTTCAAATCAATATAAATGGGAGGAAGACCTTAAAGGAAGGCCTTCAATATTATAGCTTCAACACATCTTAGAGGAGTATTATTCAACTATCGTCGTTATACAATGCTTGCCACCAACTGCAACATTCTTGAAGCAAAAGACAAGCATGCTTCGCATATTTTAAAACAAGTTTAATCTTCTCTTTGTGAAACTTGGTAAGTAATAGTTGGGTTATATTTATATTTTTTCAACACTTATCATTTTGCATGCAAGGCACCACCCGGATATCAAGAGAAGTCAATAACTAGAAAAATAATAAATTATCTAAGCCGAATGTGGTACATAATTGTGAAGGCTCTTGTGGGTCCATATAGCATAAACAAAAAATGGTATCTTTTCATATTATCATATTTTTTAATCTTATCATAAAATAGTACAAGTAAATTGTCTAATATGTGAAATGTGATTGATATAGGAGTTGGCGAATGGTGGAAAATTTGACTTTCGAACGGTGTATAAAGAAATTGACACAAATAAGAAGACCAACCAATTCATCTGAGCAAGAAAAACATATTGAGGTATATTTTTGTAACACTCATTTCAAATATTTCTCCTTAAGTTTTTGGTATGAAATTAATTATTTTCATTTACAAGTTGACTTCATGGGTTAGGTAGATTCAGTTCGTAAGAGAGTGCTTCTTCTGTCGCTGGTTGTTTGTGCAGTTTGACTGCTGCACCCGCCCTTACGACTATGCATGGCTGAGATGTCATACCTTGTGGTAGAGATTGTGGATGATAGGATTAGGCCACTATTGCTGGAGGTCCTAAGTTTGATTCGTGATCGATCTACTCCTCACACTCCTCAGTTTGACGATAAGACTCATTGTGTTTGGCATTTAACCTAGGTTGTATTAGAAAATTATGTTTTGTTACTTTTAAACTAATATTGTGATACTTTGATGTGATGCGACTATTAGTACTTTTTATTCCATATATTTATTGTTTTGTGAATGGATGAGAATATATGTTGGATGCGATGATATCTATTGTATATAAGGTTTTATAACGATAGCTTTTCTGGGAAAATGAAATTTCTTCAATAGTTTACGATGGTGTAGCAACAACCTAGTGACAATTTTTTCTAGAAAATAAAATTTGTTTGATAGTTTACGATGGTGTAGCGACTTCAAGTAACAAATCAGTGACAACTGTCTTCGACACTTAACGACCAGTTATCGATGAATTAGCGGCGGTTTTAACAAGGGAATAGAAATAATCCATTGACGAGCCACTGACGAAAAATTGTTCATTTTTTAAAAAATTAGGAAAACCACGACACTTTAACGACAACTCATTGACAATTTGTCAATGACGATAACGTCAATAACATTTCATCGCTAATAGCCACTAAGATTTAACGATAGTTTTTTGTCTTAACGTCATCGCTAGTTTTTTAGCGACGAATAAGAGACATGATTTTTTATTGCTAACAGTTATTCATTTAGTGACCTCTTTCGTGACTCGCCCATGTGGAACTAACTCAATTCATTCCTTTTGCACATTTGCCACATTCCACATGCACAGCTACACACAATGGCATGAAAGAGCTTGGAAGATTACTTAACTTAGGTCTTCCACAAGTGAATGGGAAGGTTTGAAGGAGTCAAGGATGTGACCTCACAATTGACTAATTTCAAACTAATTGGGTATAGATCACCGAAAACTTGCAACTCCTCCTTACTTGGTCTTGGTCATAGGCATCACCTGACTCTAGAACACAACTTTGCAAGGTAGATGGAAGAGGCAAAATAAGGAATAATATAGTGACAAGCATCAAGCGACATTAGTTGGAGTTGATTGTTTGGTCCCATTCGAAAAGAATCACAAACTGATGGTTGGATGATGTTTAGGTAGTGGTCGAGAAATGAAGATTGTGAAGGAAAGTGAAGGTTGTAGGTGATGTTCATCCGAGATGAACACAAGCTCGCAACTAGTTATCGATACTCATGATTGCGACTTGGAGATTGGAATTAAAGCATCAAATTTTTGTGGTTTCAACAAATAAAATAAAAGGTTTAGAGTGATTAGGAAGAAAAAAAGGGCATAATTTTTTTATACTTAGGTGATTTAAGAGAAAGATCAAGAGTGGAGTTAAAATTGCCGAGTCTATGCACACTAATCTATCAATTCCACGAGTTTGTGTATCCATCGAGTTTATTCTATATTGTGATTTTGCATCGATTTAGTGCACTATAAGATAATAATTAAACTCGCATGACTCATTACCTTAAACTCACACGACTCTATGAGTCAATTCATGAGTTTGACGACCTTGGCAGAAATACTTAAGATCCTTGATGCACGAATTACATAGTCCATTAATAGTCCCTCTCATTTTATGGTGTGGTAATCTTGGCATGACCAACTTAACAACCAATCCGCTCTTTCATGCTAACATGAAACATCTAGAAGTAGACTTTCATTTTGTACATGATGAGGATGCCAATAAACGCCTAATTGTTGTTTCATCTATATTAAAGATCAATTGGCAAATAAAATCACCAACTTTTATCTAGATCCCTGTTTGCATTTGTAAGCGACAAGATTCGACTCTATGATGTCGAATCTCATCTACGAATCTCATCTACGTTTGATCTTATCCTATGTTATAATTATAGTAAATCAAATTATTTTGTAGTGTCATATACGTATAGTAGATGTAATAACTAACTCGTATTATATATATATATATATATATATATATATATATATATAGTAACACCAAATATCATTAGTTTAGAAGATTTTATTAGTTAGGATTATTATTATCTTATTTTCCTTTTTCTCATCTTAGGAGGATTTTGTTAGTTATTTTAGATTTTTCTGTTAGGGTCAAAATCTATATGTAAAACTCTATATAAGAGTCATTTTGATATGAATAAGGAAAAACTTTGAATATTTTCTTCAAATTGAACTTCATTATCTTTTATCGTGTGAATTCGATGGATTCCGAAGAACTCTAATGGATTCCAGAGCAATTATTTTTTTATCAAATTGAAGTAGACGACTAACAGATCGACATCCTTGGTGGATTCTAAGGTTCTCGGTGGATTCCGAGATTATTTGTTTGTTGTCTGCCCCGCCTCCTTGCCATCATCGTCCGCATATGCCCATCTTCCGCAATCCCGTTGCATCGATATATATATATATATATATATATATATATATATATATATGTAATAGTAGTAGTAGTAGTAGTAGTAGTAGTAGTAGCAGCAGTAGTAGTAGTAGTAGTAGTAGTAGTAGTAGTAGTAGTAGTAGTAGTAGTAGTAGCACTAGCAATAGTAGTAGTAGTAGTAGTAGTAGTAGTAGTAGTAGTAGTAGTAGTAGTAGTAGTAGTAGTAGCAGCAGTAGCAGTAGCGTAGTAGTAGGAGTAGTAGTAGGAGTAGGAGTAGCAGTAGCAGTAGCAGTAGCAGTAGCAGAAGTAGTAGGAGTAGTAGTAGTAGTAGTAGTAGTAGTAGTAGTAGTAGTAGTACTAGTAGCAGTAGCAGTAGCAGTAGTAGTAGTAGTAGCAGTAGAGTATAAATGGGTAATACAAGAAAAGGTAAATAGAGTATAAATTGGTAAACAAGTCTTATGATAAGAAGTGAGGTCTGCACCATTGTGCTAAGCCCTTAAACATTAGTGACAAAGGATAAAAATGGGTGTTTAGTCTTTTTATGTTATAACTTTTACTACCCAATGGAGATGTCCCCTCAAATCAAAGATGTATGAATAAGATTGAAAAGAAGACTAATGAGACAAGTCAAATATGTCTCCATTAAATCCCATTAGTTAAAAATTAAAAAATTCAAAATATAAGTTAAGTCAAACTCTATAACATCAGATAAATTGAATTTCTATTTTTTTAAATGCTAATTTGCTATGTTGATGTTATCATTATTATTAGTTCAGAAAATAAGAATAATAATACAAATAGATGCCAAATATTTAATTTGCAAAGAATAAATGTAAATATTATTAAATTATATATTTGTTATCTTCTTATTAATTTCAATTTGATTAAAACTGTTAATCTGTTATGGATATTAATATTATGTATTATACGTACTTGTTAATATTCTTAAACATTGTAGTTTTTAATCAAATTTATTTCATAAATAAATAATCAATTAATATCATTTTATACACATAATATGATGACATTTGTCGTAAGATTGTATATTTCTTGAGAAATGGCTCTGCTATCACATGTAACATTCGTGCCTGTCAAGATAGTGTTTGATTTGAATCTTTGACCACAAGATTTTAAATGCATCTCTCCAAGTTGAAGGCATATCTCATGTGACTTGGCCAAGTGGGACTAACCCAATTCATGTCTTTTGCACAAGTGTCCATATTCCTCATGAACAAATACACAAAATGACATAAAAGAACTTGGAAGGTGACTCAAATTAGGTCTTCAACTAGTGAATTAGGGAAGTTTGAAGGAGTCGTAAATGTAAGCCTATCAATTGACTAATTTCAAATTACTTGGGTATAGATCATTGCAAGCTTGCAACTCTTCCTTGCTAGTTCATGGTCGTAAGCATCACACGATAGTAGAACACAATCTTGAGTGGTAGATGGAGGAGGCAAGACAAGAGGGACAAGGTCACATACTAGCAAACATCAATTGTAATTAGCTAGATTTGATTGCTTGGTCTCATTCCAAAAGAATCACAAACAAGTGCTTGGATGGTGTTTAGGTAGTGGTCGATCAATGGAAATGAAGATTTGCAGTGATGTTCATCAACGATGAACAAAATCTCATAGCTGATTATCAATCCCCAAAATTGCTATTTGGATATTGGAATTAACGCATCAACTTTTTTTGTGCTTTCAACAAATAAAATAAAAGGTATGGAGTGATTTGGAAGAAAACTAGGGCATAAGTTTTTTTTTACCTGGGTGATTTAAGAGATAAATGGAGATTAAAGTTAAAATTGTAGAGTCTACGAGTTTGTGCATATGAATATACCAATTCCACGAGTTTAATGACTGAAAATCACGAATCCATCGATTTATGCAAGATTGCGATTTTGCAACGATAATGCTATAAGCTGAGTTAATTCATGAGTTTGAAAACCTTGGCAGAAATTGTTTGGTTTGGTTAAGATCCTTATTGTGTGAACTACATAGTCCATTAGTATCCCCTCCATTTTATGGTGTGATAATCTCGACGTGACCTACTTAACAACAATCAACGCTTTCATGCTAGTATGAAACATGTAGAGGTGAACTTTCACTTTGTTGTCTAATAGTTAAATTCTACTAAAGATCAATTAAGGATGTAATCACCAAACCTCTCTCTGGATCTCGGTTTGAATTTTAAGGACAAGCTCTAACTCTATTCGTTCCCACCACGTTGAGCTTGAGGTGCCATGCTATAAAGATCTCGAATATCATCTACGTGTGATCTTAGCATATGGTTACAATTATAGTTAATCATATTGTTGCAACTTACTTTATAGTATCATATATGTATAGCATGAAATGGAATAACTAACTCTTATCTATTCTGTTTATAAATAAACATTCTAGTCTCCTTGTGAGGAACAAAGAAAAATATTACTCCATAAAATATCTTCTAATATACCCTTTCCTTAACTTGATGGTCATCTAACCAGTAGATCTTTAATTCGAGGGCCCTAAAGAGGGGGTCCATAATGTCCCTCCTTTCATTTAAAGGGGGGAACACTACCATAATAATAATAATAATAATATCCCTTTATATATCAAAACTAAAAATTATAAATCTAGCTCAAGTCAAATTCTACAATATTATTATTTTTCGATTATAAAAGGCTCATTGGTGTAATATAAGAAAATAAATAGAGAAATTAATGAAGTGATATACAAGTCCTAAGATGAGAAATGAATTCAGACTTCCTGTCCACAAGTCATGGTGAGCAACCCTTTCAATGTTACTGACAATGGATAAAAATAAATATCTAGTCTTTTATGTAATAACATCTAATCCATTTATGATTTAATGAGATGTCCCCTCCATGGAGTTGTCGGATCAAAGATGTATGAATCAGATTATCGAAAAGGATACTTCTGAGGCATCTCAAATATGAGACTTAATAATTTCAAGCTCGAATCTTAAAGGGAACATTTTTTTAAAGAGATTCTCTATCCATTCAAATTGAATTATTCATGTGTTAATAGCTCTTAATACTATTGGTTTACTAAAAAAAAATGAGCCATACATCTACACGGTACGGTGTCTTCATTAAAGATTAAAATTTAAAAGTTATAATTTAAGTCAAACTCTACGACACCCGATAAAATTGAGTTTCTAACTTCTTTAAATGATAATTAATTTGTTATGTTGATGTTATTATTATTATTAGTTCCGAAAATAAGAATAATAGTGCAAACCGATGCTAACTATGTAATTTGGAGAGAATAAATTTATATATTGATTAAACTCTATATGTATTATCTCCTTATTGATTTCAATTAAGATTGTATATTTATCAAGATAATTATAAAAAAATATAAATTTTAGATCAAACTGGTGCACTAACCCTGCACAAGTACATTAAAATCATAATAATAGTCCTCTAAAGCAACCAATTGTCTTGAAGCAACAAAGAAGTGTCATAGTGTCGTAACATGAGAGCCAAGTTATATTCAAAACCAAGCTAAGTTCTTACATTAAAGAAAACAAAAATAGTTCCAACAATGCAGTTTCGCGGTACCTACCCCTTGCAGCCTTCAGTACAAATACTCTCCCCTACACCAAGTCCTCCATCCCGCCCTGCAGTGCACAACTTGAAGCTCCAAAAGATAACACAAACACACATCACACTACATATATATAATGTCGACTTCCTTCTCTCCTAAAAGCTTTGGCTTTCCATTCTTCTTCCCTCCCCCACCAGCAGACGTGCCGCCATTTGTACCATTGCCGCCGAGTGGCCGAAGTCCTCCACAACCAGTCGCTCCTTCGAAGCAAGCACCGCCTCCTCCTGGTCGTATCCCTCCACAGCCCTCGCCTACTCCAAAGAAAACACCGCCACCCCCTTCCCCAACGATACCTCCGCCACCACCGCCTAGAAAGATGGCACCGCCTCCACCAAAACTATCACCTCCTCCACCGGCGGCGCACCCGCCGCCGGCTCCTCCTCTTCCACCCCTTGCGCCGCCACCGCCCGCCCCGCACCACACTGTCATCATCGTCGTCTTTGTCTCGGTAGGTGGCCTCTTCTTCCTCGCATTACTCGCGGCCGCCCTGTGCTGCTGCCTTAAGAAGAGAAAGAAGAAGATGGCTCAGGAGACGGAGGTCATTAACGTAGAGGACCACGTGCATATGCATGAAGCCGTCGTACCAGGTCCTCATGGCCAGCAGTTGGTGGTGCTCTCTGTCGACGAAGACATCAAAATCCAGGAACTGATCAAGAAGAATGAAGTGACAGAGAAAGGCTCGCGCGGGGAGCTCGCCATGGAAGTGCTTCCGAGTTCCTCCAGTGCGACCGTGAAGGGCTCTGCAAACTCTAGCGATCAACTTATTGAGCACGAGGTTCATAATATGCTTTAAGCATCTCTCGATGATCGGTTGCTTGTTTGCGCGCTTCACGCTTGCATCGACTAGGGACGCTGTGTGGAAATAAGTCTCAAAATTTGATTTTAAAAGTGCGTGTATATATGTATACCAGAAAAGAAAGTATTTATTATAATTGTGAATAAATTCATCATGGAATCAATAAAGTTACAATTACTTACAATTTGCAAGTGCCAGATTTTGTGCGCACGTTTCATTTTATTAGTAAGAAAATATGAATTAAAGGGAAAATATGATCGATTAGCGGTATATAGTTCACCTTTAAATTTTGTTTTATTAATATAGACGAGGTTTGGACTTAATTTTTCTCGGGAGAATCAACATAGAAGTCTTAAACATGGATATTTATTAAACATTTTAAATAGAAAACAAAAGATAACAATTTTTGGATGTGAGAAAATGATAAAATAATCTGCATACGGTAGTATATTATTGGCCTAAATAAAATAATCATTTCGTTCAAAATAATAAGATTATCTTTTTTTACACCCTCAAACTATTTTTGCATTTAATTCCAAATTATAAATTTAAAATTTTTCATTCCTAAAATTATTTGCATTTGAAAAAAAAAAAGACCATTTCGCCTATTATCATTAAGTTTTATACTAAATATAATTTATATTATTTATTGAATTACTTTGTACCCTCATTTCAGAGATATTGATTCATTCATCTCTCCCTCTTCTTTCCGCTTACTCTTCTTCGTCTAGTTCGCTCCCGGTAGCGCCAGCAAGTTCAAACCTCCACCGTCGAGCGCCTCGTCTTTCCCATCATTGATCACCTGCACCTCCTTAAGGGGTCGCTCCATAACAAGCGGTCAATGTCGTCTCCGTCGTCTGAGCCCCCTTTGTCCTCCTCTGCTTTAGCTCCCACCCCATCCTTATCGTCTCCTCCCCTTCCGCCGTCGAGGGAGCCCTTCACCACTAACCTTTCCGTTGTGACAGATATCATGTTGTCCTTTCAGGAAAACTATCCAACAATCCTAGCCTGAAAAGAGGTTTTTTGACCTCTTGAAATGCTTTCACTTCAGGAATAGGCCCACAGCAAGCCGCCTCGCGATGGAGGGGACCCTACGTCGACTCCAACATTGCTCTTATAATCCTTCTTCGGCTCTGGCGGTGGATGAGAGTCGTCCAACTTCCACTGTGAGAGCAACATGGTAGGACCGACACTCTGAGGACCGCAAAAAACGGGCAAAGAGCATAACAAAAAAGCGCGACGACTAATCCTGATATAGTCGATCGCTGTTTAAATTCAAATATTGAACAATTGCGGAAACATGATAAGAAATATAGGCCAACTAATGGATTTGCAAAATTTTTGGCATGATCTCGACCTAAAATGGATAAGTGGCAATATTCCCCGTGTATACAATGTGACATAACAATTTATATGGATCAAATATAGATCATAAAATGGGACAACTGCCCAAAATGAAAACTTTGTACATAGGAGCATGATGGCTTATCATCAAATATACAAAAAAAGAAACTCAAGTGCTCGTAAATCCACAACGGAATATATCATATAAATCTCAATCCGTGAGACCACTATGGATGAATAATGAGAATCAAAATTATGAACTATACAAAAGATTCCTACTCATATATGTGCATATAAGCAAAAGATAACTTGGACCAAACTAGGTCCATCCTCGACCTCACTCAAATGCATCCCCACCCCATGCTCAACACATAGCATAACTAGTAGTCATCAACTGCAAAATGGAGAGAGAGAGAGAGAGAGAGAGGTGAACATAAAATGACTCATTGAGTGGAGGGAACACAATATCAAACTGATAATACTGAAGTCCACAATGTAATACGATAAAACAAAGATAAAATCATGCAATGTATGCCATGAAAAATATTTGTCATTTGTAGCTACAAAAGAAATTAGATTAATGAATGACAGAATCCTCACTAAAATCGTGCGAGCAATACACATCGTAAGTGAGTTATTGTGCGGACTAAGACTTGCCAATCATATACGGACTTAGTAATTTACCTACATCGACGTCATCCACCTAGGGATGCAGTAGTATGCTAAAATTTAATAGTTTTCGCTATAAAATGGTCCTAATATTTTCCGCACCTACTAGGAGTTGGTCATTCTCCGATGATATGCAAAATCTCACCATAAGGCAATTTTTATCATGACAATTTAATATGTGAAGAACGCACATGCATTTCATAAGGAAGCATCCATCACAATATATTAATCTAGGGAGAATCATCAAATCCCAAAAAGCTCGAGAATTCGAGAAAATATCATAAAACCATTCAAGGAATCCATAAAAGGGGAAGTATCATAATAGCATGACTTAATTAATTAAAATATGGTACCCAGTCATTCATTTCATATGATGCAAACAATGACAGATATATATAATTCATTCAGAAAAGTCATGTCTTACCCCGGGGTAAGATCTTGGGCAGCCATAAGAGCATACTTAATGTTATTGTGATAATTCCACTCACCTTGATATCGTGTGACCTCGAAAAATTCAACACGTCCAAGTAAATCAATCATCAACAAGATCCTAACCATAAGTTCCATAAATATCTCATTAAAATCATTTTTTGTCATATCCTAATTATCAAGATGTGTGACGACTTTAAATGATTCTCATACCAAACTTTTATCTAAGGATCACTTAGGCTAGTACACTGTTCTAAATGCTTACTTTACATAAACCACTTCTAATTATTACTCACTGTGTGTGACGTGAAATGGTGCTAAGCGTTTGAGGATCTTGTAAGCTCTGACAGTCAAGTAGTGTGAAGGCATGCTACATTCCAAAAGTTTGAAAGTCACCATCAAGGTTGTCAAACTCTTGAGTCAGACTCAGTTCATGCAAGCAAAACGAGTCAAGTCGGCATAAACTCTTAAATGATTTAGACTCTTAGATTCTACTAAAAAACCAATTTTAAAAATTATGTAAAATCTTATAGACTCTTATAGAGTTTATACGAGTTTACAGAATATGCACACCTCCATATTTTATATGATAATATATTCTTAAATATTAAATATTTTGTTTAACTAACCTTATTAATAATTACAAGTGATGTTCACTAATAATATATAATGAGTTGAAATTATTGCCACCAACTTTAGTTTATTTTTAATCTTCCATTACTTTTTTAACTTTATAAATTACAAAGTTATTAGTTATTCAATAGTTAGAAGTAATAGTTTTTATTTTTATTGTTTTATATTTATGTCATATTAATGTAAAATATTAATTTTTAGATATTTGGATCTTAAATATGCATATAATTTTATATTATGGATGCATATTAATTATCTTATAATTTAATTTATTTGGAACATAAACTCTACGAGTTCACAATACAACTTTACAATACGAATTTACAAGAGAGAAAACGAATCTACTTAGACTCTCGAACTTAACAACCTTGGTCACCATACATGTCTTTATTTATAAAAATCAGGACAAGGTCATTCATAACCCATAAGTTGACTCACCCTGTGTGAATCCAAGTGGAATCATTAATTCCTCGAGTCTGATCGAATAGCCTCGAGTATTGAGAGCAACCTACAAACAAAAGATCCGCTACATTACCATTCCTAACTAGGATAAATCAACCCTAAAATATGGCATGATAACTATGTAGTACTCACCATGTGCAACTCAAAATCAAACGAGTCCCTGGTACAACTGGCTCGAAAATCCAACAACAAGGCGGACTCATTGTTCCATTGCCAAATCACACAAATCAACTAGTAGATCTAAGCCATACCCTAAAACTATGATACCATTAGGCACTCACTAGAGAAATAGGAGAGGTTGCGCCCGAATCTTCCTCTCTGATGTCGGCAACACACTCACGAAAACACCCCCAATCGAGTCCCCTGACAATCGGATGAAATCAACCTTAACACACATCAACACGAAATCCAAATCCAAATCCATGAGGAACTCTCAGCATTCAACAAATCCAAATCCATGAGGAACTGCCATGATGTAAGAAATAAGAATCAGTTCCAAACTCTTTGGAAACCAATCACAAAAAAATTCAATTGAAACTTAAGTCACTGATAATAATCGGCTCACATTCATTGTCGATAGCCAAACTCAATCGCGCGTCACAAGCGACGATTCTCTCTTCCGAAAGAAATTATCATGACGAAAAACATAGAAAAATGAATAAAAAAATATTGCTCACAATAAATGTCAACTCACTCGAGAAAGGGATCGACCACTGCTGCATCGCCAATTGTCAAAATATGTGCGTGCATCGTCGGTGACAATGACAATCCCTACTGGATTAGAACTACTTTGCATATGGATTAACTAACAAAACTATGATGAATAAACTAAAAAGGACGACCTTGTGCTTGACGGGGTTAATAAATGTCAATTAACCTGATTAGAGTTATCTCAAACTCCATCTGTTTGTTGACACTCTTATCTATTGAATCAATTGTCTCCACCTTTGACTGAAAGATTGAAGCTTCATCAAAAGATATATTTCTGATGACCTTGTGCTTGATGGGGACCAAATTCTATAGTCTTTTACGCATGTGTCATATCCCACAAACAATCCGTTCTTAACCCATGGATCTAGATTTTCCTTAGCTGACATGATAATAAGCATGAAAAAAAAAAATTTAGAACATTATAATCAACAAGATTTTAAAAACATATCTCAATAGGACTTTTGAGATCAATTGTAGTAGTGAGACTTTAATTCACCAAGTAATGTGTTGTACTAATAGCTTAGCCTAGAACATTTTTTTTCAGCCAAAATTCGAGAGCATACATCATGCTCTCTCTATAAGCGTTCTATTCATGCGTTCTAAGACACCATTCTACTACGATTTGTCTTTAACAGTGTGATATTTGGCAATGCCTTCGACTTTCTAGAATTGATCAAACTCAGACAAACATAACTCGAATCCATTGTTGGTAAGAAGGTCTTTCACTTTCTTCGACATTTGATTCTCCGATAAATCCTTCCAATATTTGAAGAATTCAAATTACTCACTCTTGTGCTTTATCATGAATACACATGCCATCCTTGGATAATCATAAATCACATATAGGAAGTACCTAGGGCCTCCTAAAGATGGAACACGAGAGAAACCCTAACAATTAACGTGGATATAAACGAGTGTAGCTTTCGTTCTATGCATTGATTTATCAAATTGAAGTTTTCGATGCTTGTCAAAGACACTGTGCTTGCAAAAATTGATTTCACCTAGAAGATCGCGCTTGAGGAGGATGTCCATCTCATTTTGGCTTATATGTCCAAGCCGCATGTGCCACAAACTAGATGTTTCATATTGTAATTTTGATGAACAAATTACTACAACAACACCAGATATTATTTTCCCTTGTGGTGTGTACAAGGGCGTCTATTTAACTCCCTTAATGACTATAGCATCACCTTTCATGATGGTGAGGGAGGATACCTCCAACTGCATTGATCTGACATCTTTATGGTTCAAGACTCTCAAAGTTATCAAATTCTTCTTCAATTGTAGAATATGATGAACATCTATTAGCGTCGTCACTAAATCATTATAAGATTTTGATCTGGATTGAGTCGATCTTAACTATTTTATAGGTTGTATCGTTGCTTATAATGACATTTTTACCACTCTTCATGTCGAGTCATATGATAGAAACACTCGAATGAAAAACCTAACACTCCTTCAGACATTTCCGACTGGTCACAACAATAGTTAAATCATCATCAAAAGATTCTGCCGATTTCCCTCGAATTTGTTCTCTTCTCAAATTTCAACTTGCCCTTTTCAGAATTCAGGGCATGTCCCTTTTCAATAGTGGTCACCAGTCTTGCGGTTTGAGTTTCCACAAATTTACCATTTGCCCTATGCCAAAGTTTACTAGTATAAAGACTTGTTCTTACTTCTTTTTTCCAATAAGCATATATTAAACAAAACTTTCATATGAAATAGGAACTGAATTGAACAAAACTATGGTTGCATCTTCATCATCGATTTCACATCTATATTTCTTAAGTCCGTCAGCAGAATATTTAATTGATCAAGATGATCTTAGAGGAGTACCTCCTTGCATTTTAAGGCGAACAAACATTGTTTCAACAACTTGTTGGTAAGAAACTTCTTCATGTAAAGACTCTCAAGTTTCAACCACACATGTCTTCATTAGCGACTTCAATAATCATCTCGTCCGGCAGATACAACATCATTATAAAAAAGGCATTCTTGTCTAGTGATGTCAAAACTATGGAAGTACTAGTTTCTTTTTATTTTCCCTTCGAATCTTCCATCATCATTTTGTCTTTAACGATCTTCATGAGTTGTGCCATTGTTTTAGAAGTACCCACATCTTGATCTACTAGAGACAAATTGTCTCATATGGTAAACTTCTCAGTATTCATGTTGTGTGGCTCCATCTTTTTAAATAATGGAGGATGGCCGATGAACCTCGCAGTAATACTAGCTTGTTACAGATATCTCATGTGAAAAAGAGAGATCACACACAGAAGAAGAGACACAAGATTTATGAGATTCATCTTTAAATGTGCTACATCCTCAAGCAACAACAGAAATATTATTGATGAGAGAATTATAGAGAAGATTATAATAACTGAAAGTCACTCATAATTATAATCCTAATACTATGGAGTTTATATATGTACTTTTATAATAGAAGATAGAAAATTTTCTCATATAGGATCCACACACCCTCTAATAGGGGGATCATCCTAGATTCCCATGATCCCCCTCAAGCTCACTGTCCGAACACTGAGACTCCGTATGCGAGAGCATCTTTGATTGTGGAGTGCATTACATATTTGGAAAATATATGAGCTTTCAACTGGGTTAAAATTTAAGACATTATCAATAAATCTTATCTAAGTATTGGTGAACTTTTTTATCCTTTCTTTAGGTTTTGTTTCGAGTGTAGTTTCTTATGCTTGCTCCTTCATTTTAGGTTTAAATAATAAATGTTAAAAGCTCAAGATTTATTACACAAGAAAACTAAAAATATAAAAATTATATCCTAAAAATATAATGAAAAATCAACTAAATGAATTACTAAAATATATTAGAAGATGCATGCTTTGCTTTGGCAAAAATTTAAAGATGGATTTTGTTTTGGTTGGGTCGAGTTCAATCCGAATTTTAGAAACTAAATTAACTCAATCATAATAAAATCTGGTTTGGGCCATTAATCATAAAGGAATTTGCTCGAATTCGGAGTACCCCTGTAAGACTTGATAAACATCAATCCCATTGTTTTGTGCATCTCTTTTCATTTTCATTTTCTTTTGTTTTTGCAATAGCTAAACTAAGGGAAAAAGACCACCCCTCTTCGCACCCGGTATATGATATCAATATTATCCATTAATTTAATGATTATTTACTAATTAAATGGTGATTTGAACTTGAAAAATGTCATCAAACTATTATATGGTTGTGATCAAACTCTTTTAATTATTTCATTAATGAAAGAGATCACAATAAAATTTTCATAACCAAACTAGATATTGAATCGGGCGTCCAACTGGATCATAGTTGGAACGATTCGACCAAATTCGGTCACCTTGAACCGGATTTTATTACAAAAATATTATTTATAATAATTTAGGTTATATGGCATAATTAATATTGTATAATATATAAAAATATAATGATACCTATTAATAATTAGATATAATATAAAATATTATTATATATTTAAAAAAATCAAAATAATATTGATTGGTAGGTTATTATTATATAATATTAATGATGTCATATTACTTTATTTTAATTTTAACCACTTAATTTTCTTCATAGTTACTTTATTTCATTTCTTTTTAGATTCTTTCTTTTTTTATTTTTCATATCAATTCTCCTCCTATATTTATTTTGTCTTTTAATTTCCCTAATATTTCTAGTTTTTCCTTTTGTTCCTTTTATTTCTACAGTATATTTTCACCTTGATTTGTGTTGAACCTTTTTTTAAATTATTTATTATATTTAAAACATGTAATGCTTACTGATGCGAAGTGTGGGGTAGAATAGGAAATGACCACAGGTTAGGGGATTAACCAGGATCAATCTTCTGTAAAGGTTGTCTTCACTTCAAATTTTAAATATTTATAGACATAGCACACTCCTATCACCACAAGTATACGGCAATCGTCGAGTACTTTAGGCATCGATCCACAGGGAAACTTCGCCTTCACACTTCTATTACTACTATTCCTCAGTCAAGCTCTCGCGGTTAAGGGGCTTGACACTAGAGGTCCAAGCCTTAACCGGAATAGGTGAGGGGTAATCAATAGAAGTAATATTTTTGTTGGTTTTTATAATATAGAAGACATAATTTTAAAAGAAAGATAACTTCAATAATGAGAGGACACCAGGACCCTGGGTTCACTTGTGAATCACACTCATCTACTCTTTGTCGTGAAATCGTGTAAAGTCGTCCAGGCCCTTACACCACGGGTCAAGGCAACCCCGCTCT